>CAEGAE010011845.1:0-100030 GCA_903067095.1 Girardinus metallicus | reverse complement strand
TCAATAAAATCCTCCCAGGCCGAACTTGAAAACTGGACGTTATGCTGCTAACACTTAGCTTTCGTCAACAACTCAGGCGAAAGTGAGAGCGCAAATAAAGTCCTGGCCGGAACACAGTGCCCTAAATTATAACACATAATATAACGAGGCTTCGAGGCAGGTCAGATTTCCTCGAGGAATTTTAATAATCGAGGTACTCGAATCACTCGAGGAATCGTTTCAGCCCTACAATAATTGTTCAAATTTTAGTCGTCTATAAATGGACGAAAAGATCCAAGAAACAGCCCTTTCTCATAATTACAGACTCTATATGAAATCCTTCTTTATCTGAAATATTTGCATTTTGTAATATGCCAATGCACATTTTCTCCTTTCAAATTAAAGCTGTGAGGACTTCTGATGGCCATGAGAAAACTTAGAGGAAGATGAAACTGAACCCAAGACTGAAAGAGGAAGTTGTTTTATTTAACATCTTAAACATAAAGGAAATAATTGAAGTGTTGTAGGTGTACCTAATAAAATGGACCATGGTTTCTTTGAAGTCCTATGATAATTAGCTTTCCCACTCAAAAAATACCATCAAAACCAATCCTCTACCATTAAGGGAGTCATTTAATGTTTGAATCGATTCTTTGTACAGCTGGTTCTCTTGGAGACACAAACAAACATTTTCTCCTGAACAACCTTTCAGGCGTTCTTCTGACTTCACCTGTCCCTGCAGGTATTCGAGTGGGCATCGAGTCACGCACAGCTTGAGTTCACCACGCAGGAATAAATCCAAAGAACAAAGCTTTTAATAGTCAAAGTGGGTAAATGCAGCCTTACATGCCCGAACATGTCCTTTAATTGGGGGTCAAAAAGTTCACGTCTGACACTGGAAACGGGGCACCACCTTTTTATCACCACTAGGTGGCAGGAGAGACATTTGAAGTTGACAAATCCCAGAAGCAAACCTGAACAGAGAATAAAATAGAAATAACCTCTGTTTATCCGACAGTGGGGAAATGAATAATAATAATTAACAATGATACCATTTAAAACAAAATATGGGAAAAAATGGGAACATGCATATTTGACAATTTTTACATGTTTAAAGTTGTTATTCCACCTTTATAGAAAACACAATGAGGTCCAAACATTGAATTTGCTGTCTTGGCAAATAGAATATCGATGGCAAAATACCTTTATTGTGTCAAAGTTGCTGAACCCAGTTCTGTCCATATGCTTAAAATTTCCTGCTCAACAATGAAATGAGGAATGAAAGTGAATTCCTTCTAATTTCTTACTAGACGCTGTAAATTATCTGTTAGGACTTCAGTTTCACAAAGAGGCCTTTGGCAAAGTCATAAGATCATGTAGAAATCACAGGATCACTTAGACTTAATGCTGTTTTTTTGTTTTTAGCCTCGAGGTGTAAAAGTGCAACGTGAGGAGGGAGAAAGGAATAAATGCAACTCAGAACTCCAAAAGCAAATTGTCAAGTGATACTTGAGACTTTCAGGTCGACATCTAGCAACAATGACCAGAGGCTGACCTCCAGCAGTCCGAGCCTTCAACTCTGGTATTTCCTCATTAATGACATCACCATGGGGTCATGCATGCATATAATGTATCCATGCCTTTTAGTCTGATGCCCACATGCACGGAGCAGACTGCTGACACAATTGTAGCAGAGGAAAAAGCAAAAGCACGTAACAATCGTTGACTCGGTTCGAAGAGGAAAGGCTGCAGGAGAATAAAAGAATGAGCGCCGAGTGAGAGGCAGCATGAGGGCGGAGGGGGCGACAAGGAGGAGGTGAGGGGTGCGGGGGGGTGCAATTTGGAGACGACTACACTCTTTTGAACTTGTTGGGGTTTGTAGGGCAAAACAAAAACACATAAAATTGGGTGAAAAGTATGGGAACCAGCTTTTGTTTTCTTTCTCAACTTTAACATCCACTTCACCTCACTGTACTTCATCCAGCCTTCCCCATGAACACCCCTATCTCTGGCACTTCCTCTCTTTGCTGTATGACCTCCTTTTTTCTCCCCTCAGTTCCTCCGTCCTGTTGTCCTTCACCTTCCTGTCCAGCAATTCAGCATCATTCAGGCACATTCAGTGCGGTTTTACAGTGTTGTGGTCAAGCAGCACTTCAAAAGGGGCCCATGAATTCATTAAGTCTGTAGGTGGCACTGACATGGAGGAGGAAAAAATAATCAAAAAGAAGTGGTCAAAATTGAAGATTACCAGATTAAAACCCACAACTTTACCTCCACTTATTTCAAAATGAAATTCGACGTTGGATCTCCTGCTGTTGAGATCCGCTCATGAGAAAAGAACATGATAATTAGAGCCACAAAGACATGAGGGGGAGGGAAGACGGATTTTAGGAGCAGGGCGGGAGGGGAGGGTGAGGACTCTGCTGGACAAAAGGAATAGACTGTGAGTAATACAGACGTCTGGGTGCAACTGCACAGGCATCTAGGACTTTGGTCAGATGAATGCATAGAGACTCAGCTTGAGTCATGCACACACACACGCATGCATACTCACACTGCAGCTTTAGATGCAAAAGAAAAATCCTTCTAAGGACATTATGATGTGTGTGGGCAGGTTATTAGGTCATTCTTTCAGCCTCCTACTTCCTATGTAATTGCTTTAGGAATTTTTTTTGTCCAAATAGAAAATTATCTTGTTATTGCCCACACAAGTGTGGTCTTGATCTGGTAGGCGAGCGCAGAAGCATAGGAGACAACCATTCACAGTCACTTAAATACTCTTTTTTTCCTCCTTCTGACTGAATTTGAATCTCAGCAAGTTGTCTTCAGTACATCTAGCTGCCATATTTGACACGTTTAATGATCTCTGTTTCTAGTGAAGTGAATCAAGTTCTGCAAAAAAGCAAAGCATAAATCTAAAAAATGTTTTTTAAAACTGCAGGGATTTTGAGGAGTTTCAATAATTGTGGCACTGGTGATTATGTAAAAATTAACTCCCCAAAATATTCACAAATGTGGATTTAAAAAAAAAATTAATATAGTAAAGTTAATGTATTCAACATTCTTTACACGTTTACCAATAAGAGTGTAAAGTGCTGAATGTGTTGCATTAATTTGTTGACAAAACTGATCTTTGCCTACATTTCACACACACAGACACACATAGAAAAAAGACATAGAAAGACAGGAGACATCTTACTTCCAGGCTGCATTTTCTCTCTCACTTTCAGCTCTTATCTTTTCTTCTCTGCTCTTTAACCTTCCACATTCTCTGCCTCCTATTTCCAAGTTAAATGCTGCCATCCTTAGCACCCTAATCAAATCCATGTGGTTTGCTGGGTCAGCATGCCAGCAGTGAAACAGTGCTGCACACACACTTTTGCTGCAAAAGAATGCGTGTGTGCGTGTGTATGTCACCCAGACTGTTTGTTGTGCAACTGTTGTGAAAGTCAAACAGAGCAGTGGTTCACAGATGTCTTGGTTTTTCACCCCTGGAAAAGGAAAAATGTTTTTCTGCTTCTGAGACTGTGATTTCTGGAGGCGGGAGGAGGTTCGCTTGTCATGTTTTTTGTGCTAGGAAAAGCAAAGATCTCAGAAAGTGTCATGAATGTTTTGTCAGCTATTCTGGTCTCTCAATGATCATCCAGCCCCTCCACTTCATCTGACACTGAGGTAAATCAAATGACAAACCCTCATTAATTCATAAAGGCTTTACGAGCATGCATTTATAATTCCTGTCTAGTAGCTTCTTTATTGGAAAAACTGCAGTAAAAATCCCTTCCAGTAAGGAGTCGGTGCTTTGGAAGGCCAGGGTCAAGTTCACATCTGGGATCACTCACGATACCGGGGTGAGAACTTTTACCGGAGGTCAGCTAGACGATAAAGTGGAGAATGACACTGAAGTGTGACTTTACAGCAGGCAAAACACTGTTACGTTCACATGGACAAACTGCAGCTTGTGCAGACGTATCGCCCGTTTTACCAAAACGACAGTTCAAACACAAATTTTACAAGGCCTCATCTAACATAGGAGGTCACCATCATTAGGGCACAGACTGTTCCTTGTTTGCTTCACGCTCCAGATCAGAGTTCTTTGGCACAATAAATAGCCTGAATGTCCTGCAGATACAGTTCAAATCTGAGTAATTTGAATGAGGGAAGGAAATAGGAAACAATAAGCAGCACAGCAGGAAGGGAGAGCAGAGATATGGAGCGGGTCATTCTGGTGAGAGTGTTGATATGAGGCTCAGGCTGATTTGAATAGAAATCCATAAATTTACTGAGGAAGAGAAAGACCAGATCTCTGCAAGACTCAAATCTGAAAATTAATCTGTCACATTTTAAAGAACAGATTCTCTGGCAGGTGAAAAAGTTTTATGTGTCCAGCTGACAGAAAGGCCTTTACACATGTGCATAAATGTGAGGATGAAAGAAAAGAATGCAACTTTTTTTTTTTTTTACAAATTAAAAACTGAAAGGCATGCCATGCATACCCCCTGAATAATTACTTTGAACCACCTATCACTGAATCTTGTGGATTTGTCCACCTTGGAGCCCCTATACTGTAGAAAAGTACTTAGTTCTAATGAGTATCTAGTACTTTTCAGTTGATCTACAGATCTCTGATGTTCAGATTTGTCATGGGGCTCTTGGCTTCTTTTCTGTTTGATACTCTTTTTGTCCAGCTGGTCAGTTTAGGTGTCTTGGTGGATTTTTAGTTGTGCTATACTCTTCCCATTTTCAGATGATAGATTGATCAACACTCCATGAGATGCTCAAAGACATTGGATTATGGCTTTGTAACATAAGCATGCTTTCTCACCAACCTGTTTGGTGTGTTTCTTGTTCTTCAAGAAGCTGGTGGACTCTGTTTACTGACAGGTGAATTCTGTAGGCAATAAGCTGAATGGTACCTAAGTAAAAATATACATAACATATAAAAAGCTCCTTCTACTTGAGAATTATGTTCTTTGTGTTTTGACCATCATATGCAAATTTAATATGCATTTTAAATTTCATAAAGCCTTTATGAATACCATTTAAAATGGTATCTGAACACAGATTCAGACATGTTTATGTTACTTTTTTCTGAAAAGGTTAAAAACCACAAACTTCCAAGTTTCTAAAGCTAAACTTTTGTTATCTAATTTGATAACAGAACAGAACAGAACAAAACAATTCCCCTTTGTAGCTATTCACATAGTAAAATTTTACTTTCTCCAAAGCTTTTTCAAGTCAATACATTTCAGCTTTTCACATAACTCAAAACCTTTTCTAAACAGGTTAAAAATAAGTCTATCCGGTTTTGTGGCAACTCTGCCGCACATCAGATCAGTAACTGCCTTCACTTAAAGTCTTATTTGCAGACAGATCTTGTCACCAAGCTGAATATCAGCCAGTTCTGATGTTAGCCAACATATCTGCTTCTTCAGTATTTTTCCTAACGCTGCAAGTGTTTCTGCCTTTGACTGTGCCTGGTTTGTCATATTAGCAGTAGACTTTGTCTTATTTCCATGGGGTAAAGCCATCCTGTCAGTTTCAGCGATGACAGGTGATGATATCAGTTACAAAAGATAATCTCGGTGTGAGAAAGAACACTGTAGCAAACAAAGAAGCACAGAGGGATAATAATAGTGGAAACACGGGGGAATGAAGATCAAATCAGATAAAGGTGGCACCAGAGGAGCAATCCAATACTTTTTACACCTTCAAAGACAGAGGAGTCTCTCTTTGTTCGCTCCCTCTCAACTCTATCTGACACTGCAGGTTGTGTTTTTGATCTCCAAGGTTTCCCTGTCTCTCTTTACTGACTCACTTTCTCCTCAACAATAAGATTTTTTTTTTTTAAATCACTTGCACTCAAATTTCTAACTTTCTCCCTAACTTAACTATTTCTTCTGCCATCCATCTTCTCCTATTATGCTCTCCTCCTCTGCAACAGACTTGAGGAATGTGTCCGAGCAGCACAAAGGAACAAAAGCCAGTCATCAGGAGGAGGAGAAGGGGGCGATTGGGAGCGAAAGTTGCCCGAAATGAAGGAGAGACAGAAAAGGGGGGAGGAAGGAATGAGTGGAGAGAGTGAGGCCGAGAGGAGCAGAGCACGGATGAGTGCACCTGAATGCTGAGCCGTGCTTTGTCACGGCGTGCTGACATGCAGCATCACACACATTTCAGAGCTCTTTATCAATCCCCGCTTTGAAACGGCACACACACAAGATTGGTGAGGCTGTCACTGAGTTGCTCTGCTTCTAAACCCTTTGATGCATTTTTGTTGTTATGTCATGATAATATGTTAAAGGATCTGCAGCAAAGCCGAGGATGGATTCTCTAGATGCTTGCCGACTCTCGTTTGGCGCCTTTGTGTTTGAACTGGTCACTTTGAATTCGAGGACATGATTGATTCTTCATTTTGCAGAGAAATTACGTTTTCAGCAGACCACCACAGAAGCGATGTGGCAGAATGTTGTCAAACAGATACGGAGACATGCACAATCAGCTTAACTCTGACTGTAAAAGAATCCATGCACTTTGAATGTTCTCACATCATAACAGCAACCAAAATATTCTACGTATTTATATAAAAAGAATAAAGTTAAATGCCAACACAAAGTGACGTATGATTGCAAAGTAAAAAAAAATGTGCAAAAAGAAAGAAACTATAGAAGTGTGGCTTGCGTTTGCATTTAGCCTCGTTACTGTGACTTGAGAAGGTTCATAATTTCTCCCATTGTCTCTACAATGACTCGTGGTGGTGGCAGTATCATGCTGAGGTGATGATTTTCTGTAGCACAGGCAGGTGAGCTAGTCATCTGAGAAAAGGGAGACACAACTACAAAACAGAGATAATGGAGGACAGCTGCTTAGAAACTTGAGATGCTTTCTGTGTGAATGTGATGGAGATATTTTTGCAAAGAAAGGATAAAAATTTCAGCCTCGATGACTACGGTTGGTACGGGTATATACTATAGGCAAAGGGTTTGGAAGCCATTTTTTAAATTTAAAACCAGTGAAAGGTTTGTTGACTTTAAGGAGTTATTTGATGCAAGAAAACTTTTATGCATACACAAATGTAAGCACACCACCAGTGAACAAATGTTGACAAAAGGAAACAAGGGCTTAGATGGATGTTTGAGAAATATTGCTAGATTCAGTGCAAATGAAAATGCAAAGTGCAGTTTGCACATTGCATGAATGCCATGCTGAAGAGAGCAAAGTTTGAAGTCCAAATACCTGATGGTTAAAGTACAAATGAAATCTGATATGAAACTCATAATGTTATAATAATAAAGTTGATGTCATCCAAAGTTCACTAATGGACTTGTCTTTGGATGACTTTGTCTTTGCTTCCAAACATTTTAGTTGTGTTTTACCCCAAAGGACTTGCAGCTATTGTTGCAGAACACAGAAAGGTTTGGTAAAATGTTGATGAACACCAGATTTTTCAGATTTTCATCCCACCAGACCACATTGCAGTTGTAAATTATTATTATTATTTTTAAGTCTCTCACATCAAATCCCAACCTTGAAGTTACTCATTCTGATACGTGACAAAATGCGGACAATTTCAAGGGGCATGAAAACTTTTTAACTGAATTTCTGTGATCTTGGTGGAGAAAAAAAAACAGTATGAAAACGATTAAAAGGAAGCTGGAAAAACAGAATGAGTGAAGGAAAACGGAGCGAGTCTGTGGAAATTAGATTTCTGATATGGGTGTCTTGTGAGAACATGCTGTGATTGTGTCATGGTGTGTGGCCTATGTGTGGGCGTGCGTGCGTATGCGTGTGTGTGCGTGCGTGTGCATGTGGGGGAGAGAACAATGTGAAAAAGCTTTGTTCACATCAAACTATCCGCAGTGTGAGATGCAGTTCGCTGCATTTGGACGCAGCTCTCTGCGTAAAAGTGCATATCAAGTTTCCAGAAGCTGTTTGCCTTTGTTAGTCATATGTCTCTGTTACAGGTTTGTGTTTTAGTGGGTTGGAGCTTCCACACAACATACAATAAGGGACCTAAACCCTCATTATTGCCCACCAATGGTTAATTCGCCGTTCAGTGAAGCGGATAGGGTCATCCATCAAGAGTCAATAGTTAACGTCGGCTTTGTCCAATTTCCATCCATCATCACCGAGTGAGTGACTGTGCGCGTGCTCTTTACGCGGATACCTCCTGCCCTGCGGGCCCCCCGCCTCCTGACCCTACCCCGTCTACCAGATCTCCTCCTCTTGCCCCTTCCTTTCGCCCGAGCAGCGGGGGGCAGAAAGCTTCAACGTGCGTCAACCCCACCTCTTCATACTAATCCCCGCACGCCCTCTGCTCCTGTGCTCTTCCCACAGGAGGGTTTTATTTTCCTCTAACGCAGCCGCAGTTAAATGGATATATCCCAAAAGGTCGCAGCCAGGAGCTGTATCCCATTACCAGCACTTTTATTTTTATGGCACGGAGCAGTGGCGCACAGAAGACTGGGGAGGGGGTGAACTTGACTTTCTTCTCTGTTCACAAACACGCACACGCACTGCCGCTGCCATCCACTCAGTCTGCCAATTGACTGGTTCTTCCTTCGCACCGCCCTGCCAAGACGACATGTTCTGTCAACAGACTGGCTTGGCTACATCCTCCCTCTTTTGAAACGGCAACGAAGCAATCAATGCAATCTGCATGGCAAGTTGCAAAAACGAGACTTCTCCTGCGCGCCTGGCTGCTGGGGCTGCCATTAAAGTTGATGCTAAGCGTCTCCAAATGCTGGTGTGGCTTGGCGTTAACCGTGAAATGCACATGTTGCCTGCAAAGGCGGGGTCAAATCGAACCCCCTCTCCCCCTCATCACCCGGTAGGACTCCGGGGCGTGCCCACATTAAAAAACTGAGGGGGCGTGCGCATCCCCACGCAAGTGTCTTCGCTTGCCATTCATTTTAAGCGCAGCAGCTTTGACCGAGCATCACACAGTTAGAGATAAGAGCTGTCAGACGCAGCCGCTCAGACTGAGCTAAATCAAAGCATCCTCCAGGCTTCAGGTCAGGCGGAATAACTGGAGCTTACATTTTACGCGCGGAGGAACTTGGACCTGTCAACTTACTTTAATTGATTTATAACTACCTGCAGCAGAAGATGGAGCGCCAAATTCCCGACTTCTCTGGCACCTGGGAAATGAAAAGCTCGGAAAACTTTGAAGAGCTTCTGAAAACACTGGGTAAGCAAAGAGAGTGATGCTTAAAATTTGCTTCTTGCTTCTTTTTTTATATATATATATATATATATATGTATATATATATATTATTTTTACAGAGACTTGCTTCCCATTAATCACAAAGACCTCGTTCTGCAGGACACAGGGTCAGATCTTGTCATGTGCCTCCTTGCACAGGATCAGTCTGTTCGGCTTGGCCGGGGGGAGGGGGTCTTTGTCATTCTGCAGAACCAAAAACTGAAAGCTTGGGCCCCCACCCTTTTTTATCACCCATCTCCCCTTTTGGCCTGCCCTTACAAACACAAAGGAGACAAACGGCGGCACATCTGTCCGTGAACAACCTCCGATAATCTGAGTGGGTGTGATTACTGAGGAGGGCCGTTATGACACAATACAGTGGGGCAGACAGTAGCATCATTATGTAAAGTATCAGTCGGGAAGAGGAACAAACACCTGCTGCCAGGGACGGCCCAAAGCTGCTTGAGCCCCTCAGGCCCACAGCACCACTAAACGTCTCCTGATGTCATGATCGTTTTTCTATTAAAAAAAAAGATCATTATTCCACATTTAACACAATTGGTTTTACACTTTACAAGCCAACAACTAACTGAAAAAATAATTATTTAAAAAGTGAAATAATTGATAAATACTACCCATTGTGCCAGCCAATAAAATGATCTGCCTTCAAGACCATTTAAAGAGCATAGAAAAGTTTGTGAAGGCAAACTTTGCAGTATGTTCAAGTGAGCAACACAAGTGAATGAGATATTTCTTTGACTTGCTCATACAGATTTAACTAAAACAAGCAGAATATCCCTGAAAAGTTTATTTATTTCAGGAATTCAATTCAAAAAGTGAAATTAAATAGATTACATATTCTGTAAAGTAGAGAGTGCTTATCTCTCTACTTAAGATGATTAAGGAGTATATAGTGCCATTCTATAGCACAATCAAGAAACTATAATACCCTCAGTTGTTATAAAAGTGTTGTACATTTCAAGTATGACTTTAAAGAAATCTGACTTTGTAATTTAATGTCTTGACATTGGGCCTCGGTCTCTACACAAACTCCTGATCTTTCTGAAACCTCAGACTGTCTTCACTCGCATTCTTCTATTAAGCATTTGACAATGTTTTTACCAGAGTTGCTCAAAGAGATCCTCATAGAGATCCTCTATGAAAGCTTTGAGGATGAGGAGCTTCATCCTCAAAGGCCGTGCTTGGTCCACTCAGGCATTTTGCACAGTTAAATATTTACCAGGTTCAAGGAAATCTCAAGCATTCATGAAAGAATTAAGGCAACACTCAAGGTGTGTTCCTGACATAGGAATGGCATTATTACACAATCTAAAGTTAAAAAAAGTAGATTTTACTTAATACAGCGCCTTTAATTTTCTTTGAATCATGACTGTGCTGCAATGTTTTCTGCCTTGGCTTTTGTTTATACTGAAACTAACTTCTGCTTTTTCTGGTGAGTTGCATCCCCTACATCTGCTCGCTTCGGCATGTGGCAGCCATCACTCACAAGGATCCTATCTGTCCAGCATTTTCTAATCATTTTTCATTAGATGATTTTCCAGGTCACACCTGGAATTCGCGTCATCAACTTGGAGAGATATCATCACGGCAAACAAGGCTGCCCTTTATCCAGCTCTCTCTCAGACACACTCGCTTTAATCCTCAGCACATGGAGGTCACTGAAATACCTGTCAAAGGCCACTATTGTCCTGAGCTAACACTCATTATGGCAGAGAATTCCTGGTGAAGCAATTAGCAAGCATGTTTTGCTCCAATAATCCTGCCTGTTTGTCTCCATGTGTGTGTGTTTGAGGGGAAAGTGGAAAGGGGCTCTAACAAAGGACAAAATGGCGATATGATTAAGTTGCACTTTGTACAATAATCAAGAGCCAGGATTTCTCAATACTGTGCAAAAGTCTGAAGTCGTTAATTGTTTGATTTCACTCTATTCGCAAGGAGACAAACTTTTATGATAGGCAGCTTCTGAAGGTTTCTGACGGTCTTTTAAGTTTCCTCTTTTTGTTTCTGTTTTCACTCATTTGTTGTCCTGAACCCAAAAATTTCCAGAGATTGATTGTTAAATCATTCAACTCAAAACTCCAGAAATAAACCAGCGCTGTGTCCACACATAACAGGCAACTTAGCAATTATCTGTAGTAATATGGATCTCCATGTGCATTGCTACCAACAAGTCTTAAGTGTGAAATTGATTGAAAATAAAGCACTTTAACACATGAAAAGATATGTTAGCACCAACATTCTGATTCCCAGCGAACTAATGCTTCATACCTGGCATTCAGGAGATGATTAACTGGAAGTCTTTACTGATTGTTTCACTGTGAGATAACTTTTATTTATAATTCTTCTACTTTGGATAGTTTTGGGGCCAAAATCATCCTGATTGATTTTTTTACAATTCTAAATTTTAAGCACAAACTACTTGATATATTGTCATAGTTACACTTTTTGGATTGGAGGGAGAGTGGAAGAAAAATCTTTCAGAAAGTCCTGGGGACCCATTATTCAAAGGCCATTAGAAGACAACAAAAAATACAAATAATACGAATAAAACTTTTGCAAAAATGCAAGTTAATTTGACTCTCTAGAATGTTGCTCCTGGTTTCACTGAAGACACTTCACGGCTGGACGAGGCCCATCAGCACCACTGACTCTTCTCTCACCATCTATCTATCCTCTCTTCCTTTACTAACTCCTCCTCTCCGTCTCTCTGTCCCAAATGCTTCCTATGCACTTTGGCCTCTGACCCTGACTGTCTCTCTGTGTCTGTGTGTGTTCTGAGGTGAGGTCTGCCTTTTGGCCCCACGTCTGCAGACGGGAAGGGTTGAAGGTAATCTTTAGCGTGGAGGATTTTGCAGAAGCATCCAAGCCTTCCTTCTGTCCTCACCAAATGGCTCACACTTTAGGACATGAACTGGGTTGCTCACCGATAAATTTTAAGAGGAATTTTAATCATTTATTTTATTTTTTATTGCAAGTAAATACAAATAAATAAGTAAAAATGTGAAATCTGGAGGTTAAATCCACTTTTAAGGAAGCTTGTGGATATATTTATTAATAAAACAGAAAATATTTATTGTTTTTTTATATATATTTTGTATTTAGTTTTATTAAATTCAATGAAAATTACAATATAAATAAAGCTACAAGTTTCAGGACAATATAAAGAAAGGAGAACAATGAAAGAAATACCAGACTGATTATCAGTGTTGATGCCGCGAAATGATATAGAACAAAGTCTGTGTCCTTTAAAACATGATGCTACACACTAATTCATCTAAAACATGATCATGTGAAACATTATGCAGAATTTAGCATCTTTATTTGAATAAAATCTGCTATGTGAGTTTCTAAAACTGCACATATTGGCAATGTGTTGAAAACTTTTGTAAGTCTCCCCTCAAGTCTTTGCCTAATAATTTCCAACTTGGTGTCACAGAGTGCAGTCTGCATCTTATTCCCCTCCTCCTCAACCAGATGCAGATAATGCACCCTGTGCAGCATGTGTACTCTGCATACAGTGTGGATGCTGGACACACTATGCATGCTTGGTGACTGTACATTTCTCTGTGTGTATATTTACACTCGGTGACAGGTGGGAATGTGTGTGAGGTGAGAGGTGTGAAACTCAACTCGACGGAGCATACACACTTCCCCTCGCACTTGGACAGAGATCTTCACACACAACACACAGACCTTCTGCCCCTCGGCAGTCTGAACCCCCCTCCCCCTACACCTCCTCCTCTTCTTCCTCCTTCTTCCACAGCCGTCTGAATCCCATTCCCTCTTGTTTCCCACACTGCAAAATCAGATTCCCTCTCTTATCTCTTACATTTTCTCTGACAACTATCATGTTTCGCTAACACATTTGGCATCAATTAAGTAATTATGTAGTAACTTTTTTTAGTAATTTAATAACTTTAATGCGACACAAACATAATTTTAGCCGCTCAGATATGCAGTAATTGAACTGATACGTCATTAAACATATAAAACTCTCTCTGTGGTTAATGGAAGGAGGAAAGAAGAGAATAATACAACAGACTGCAGAAAGTGTAAATCCCCAGTTGAGCCTGGGTGTATTTAATCTGTGGGTGCATGTTGCATGTGTTCATAGATGATGTTGTCAGGGGAGAATGCAGATGTGCGGACTTGCTTTGTTTCATGACCTCATTATTTCCGCACAATCATTGTTGGAAGGATTTATGGGACGTAAGTGAGCGCTTTTCCCTCTCAGTAAAGCAGAATATTTTTGAACCTATACAGTGGCTTTTGGCACATTTCAAACATGAATGTATTTATGTTTTATTGAGATTTAATGAGTTAGACCGAAAATCTGAAAAGTCTGTAATTTAATCCCAGTATAAATCCAACTGTTCAGTGAAGGAGCCAGAGATTCATTAGAGAGCACTGGTGAACAAACAGCTTCATGGAGCGCTCCTTTCACAGGTTTGCACCTCTTTGTATTTAATTCCAATAAATCACACAGAGGACTTATATGACTCAATGTGAACAAGCTGAAGAGGAATGAATACTATAAATATCTGCAGGACACAATGTTGAAAAAATCTGTAAATCAGACGAGTCGGAGTGATTCTCACTTGCGCGCTGCACTTTTCTCAGGCTTTATCTGTTGGACATTTGTATTTCAGGGGTGAATGTGATGCTGCGTAAGATTGCAGTGAAAGCCGCCTCGAAGCCGCTGGTGGAGATCTCGCAGAACGGAGAGACGCTGTCCATCAAAACGTCCACCACAGTCCGCACCACTCACATCAACTTCACTGTGGGCCAGGAGTTCAACGAGGCAACCGTGGACGGCCGCCCCTGCACGGTAAGCAAACCTAGATTTATTCCTAAACATTATTGGTTGTTTTAAATGCAAACACTCGTGTCAGAGGCAGAAATGGGTGTGTAAAGAAGGAGCAGACCACATGACATAAATTTGTTTAATTATGCTTTTCATCATGAATAGCACAGCTTCACTCCTCCCTGGTTCTCTGAGGGCCCATCAAGATACTCTTTGCTTTGCTTTTCAACATCCCAACATCTTCCCGCTCCATCCTCCCCTCTTGGCCTCTCTTGCCCTCTGCCCCTCCCTAACTCTCCCTGTTCCCCCTGTATGGCCTCTGTGTGGCCGTCTCCAAAGCAAACACATGCATCCAGCCAGGACTTCACTGCATCACAGCTTATCACTTCCACGTGACCGGCCCGCAATGGGTTATTTCTCCGGTTCCTTCACTAGACACTCATTCATTGGCTCGTTTCTTTGTACAATGACAGTAAGTCGGTCTGTGCATCCAGGCAGTCATAAAAGACATCGTCTTATTTTTCCCCTCATGATTTTGTTTTGCATTTAGAGTTTTCCACGTTGGGAGACAGACAGCAAAATCAGCTGTGAGCAGACTCTGCAGAAAGGAGAAGGTCCCAAGACGTCCTGGACCCGAGAGATCACCAGTGACGGCAAGCTGATCCTGGTAAGTCACACAAACTGAAAAAAACTTTGCTAAAATAGACTGAACACTTTAACTTTTTTACTTATTGTCACTAAAACTCAAAACGTTGCTGTATCTTATTGGGATTTCATGGGAAATGATGCAAAGTTTTTTCTTTTTTTGTGGTGTGCATTTATATTCCTGTGTTATTGTTTTGTAGAACCACATTTCTGTGCAAATAAAGCTGTATGTCTTTAGGGATATGCCTCTAGTAGTTTTGCACAGATTTCTGACTGCTCCTCTGCGAAATAGCTATATTTACATAAAGTAAGAACAAAATGAATAGTTTCCAGGCTCACAGTAATAAAAGCTTATCATCAAAAGGTCAAGCTCAAGTTAGTCTTGAATATCCACAGGGTTCAATTATAAATATTATGGACAATCATAACATGTGATTTATGGACAGTTTGGAATGAGTCAGACAAACATCACAAATCAACTTAACTTGAGTTTTAACTTAAATCAGACTTTTAGCTTTTAGCCTTTCAACAAAGAAAATATTGAAAACTGTCCATGTAATACTTTGGAAGCCAAACAAAAGAAAAATATATTGCTGGGGGAATGTCCTTTGTTCTGTTTCTGGGGCTCTTCGTGTTGCCTCCCAGTGGGCATCAAGCAATGCTTTATTAAGTCATCATGAAGATGGATTAGCTGCACCGGCGGCTCTGGTTGACTGGCGCTGTATGCGAGTCCACCCCCCACCTCCAAACTCATTCTGCTCTTTTTGGTGTTTTCACAAAAGAATGAAGATTTCATTAATGCCAAATGAATCTCTGTGCAACAGCAAAAAAAAAAAATCCAGTCCAGGTTTTAACACCTGGAGCCGCTTAGATCTTAAATTACAGATAACGCAGTTCAGTGAAAAACTAAGTGGATCTTTAATTTAGCAACAAACCAGGTCTCTCCTCCCAAAAAAAACAAACAAACAAAAAAAAAAATCAGGGGATGTTCCTTCTCCAGTTGCTACTCATCCAATAAACAATAGAAAACTTGCTTGGGGCACAACTGAGATAACTATTTCACTTTGATTGATTATGTCGCCCCCCAAGACTACGTCACCTTGGGTGGTGAGCCATATCGACTAAATTAGACAGTGGCAAAAGAGAGCAATGACAGAGCTACATTAAAACATATGAGAACTGAGGCCGACTCAGTCAAACTCCAATATTTTTTAGATAAAACTAAAGGCAGTTATTATTATTATTGTTTTTCTTTTGTCAAAATCACTTGTGGCAAAAAATTAGCTTATCAAACTTAGTAAATTCTTTGATAATCTTATCATCTCAACAAGGGGGCTACTTAATTTAGATTTCTATTAAAAATGCTATTTCTTAACAGAAACTTTTTTTTTCTCGCTGGACAAATGAGCTCTAATTAAAAGTCAAAAGTTATTTGAAAGCTTAAATAGGGTAGAAGATGCAAAAAGCCTGGATGGTGTTTCATGCTGAGTTTGGAACGATTAAAGGCCAAAACCACAGGATAAATCCTACTCACAAGTCTTTAAAATGAGTGAGCCACAGTTGGTCTGCTTTAGGAGAGGAAAAGCAGCCAGACAAGCAAATGTTCGTCATTCCTGCTCCTTTTCTCTGCTGGGAATGTCGCAACTCAATCCAATTCTGATCAGCCTGGCCACGATTTGACAACATGCTCTGAGATCTCGCAAGTCTTTCAAAAGAGCGGGCGCTACAGAAACGCTCCAACAGGGAAGACACAAAAGAGTCTCTTATTTTTATTCTATGAAAGGTTATACAGCTCCGTTGTGCGATATGACAGAAATTATACACTTCTAAATTTGTTGATCCTGTTCCACATGAGAACCTGGAGATGACAAGGAGAAGAATAGATTGCATTCCTTCCTGCAGTAAATACTTTTTTCAGCTGAGCAAGTTGGAAATCAGAAAGGTATTTACGGGGAAATACTTTCTTGAGGGCTGGCATTTAAAACTCTTAATTTGCTCTAAAGCACTAAACCAACAAACGCTGTGGAGCAGCCAGCAGCGGTTGACATGTTTGCGTCAGAGTCAAATGTTTGTTTCTGTAATCCTGTTAACTGTTGGATAAATCACATTACGCTGGCCTACAAAAGTAGTCACTGCCATTGAACGTTTAACCAGTTTGTCACAAACACAAACCTTTATGTGCTTTATAAGGACTTTATGTGATAAATCAGTGCAAAGTAGCACATAATGTGAGCAGGAAGGATAAAGACAAACTTTACATAAATAAATCAAAAAAGTCTGACCTGCTTTAGTAGAGTCATCTTTCATAACCAACTGTAGCTCTAAGTCTTTTTTTTTTTTAAATATTTCAAACTTAGCCGGATTTCTGAACAGCCATTTTAAAGTAATTGCACAGATTCTCAACTGGATTTAGCTCTAGACTTTAACTACGCCATTCTAAACATATGAATGTGTTTTGATCTAACTCATTCCATTGTGGCTTGGGCCGCATTTTTAAGCTCGAGGTACTGAGAATGTTTTGAAAGTCCCGCTTCATTTCATCACCTCTGGCAAGAATAAAATGTGTATAAACACTTTTGCAAAGCGGTAAACTGGACCAGCATGAATTATTGAAGGTTAAACTGAGTCCAGTCCTGTGGGTGTTATCTCTGTCCCTTTTTGTTTCAGACCATGAGGGCGGATGATGTGATTTGCACCAGAGTCTACGAGCGACAATGAACAACAGCACTTCTCACTTTTTTTGCCCTTCCAGTTCCTCTGTCCTCTTCACCGCTGCCCCTTTCTGTGTGCTGGGAGACACCAATCTGAAGATTTATTCCAGTTAACCTGTTATCTCCACCATATAATATTAATGTGGTAATGGTATTTAGCATGTCACATTTAAAATCTGAGCTTCTGTCTTCATTTTCCTTGCGCATTTTCTGACCTGACCAGCTCCATTTTGGGTGGCGCATTGAGTTGCTAAATTGCAGCTCATGCATTTGTTGTCTGTACATGTGTGTGTGTGTGAATGAGGGTTGTGCAGCAACAGCAGGCGAGATGTGAGACTATATTTGTAGATGTGTAAACCAATCCATGAGCTCTTCCTTTATCAGGTCAGTTTTGACGTCTGTCCTCTCCTCCTTCTGTAGCCTCGCTCTCCTTCGCCCCGTCTAATTTGTTTTTTGTATTTATTGTTACACAACTTTATACACTGTATCTCTTTGGTATGATATAATAGGAAAACGACCATTTCTAGGGGGAAAAAATAAACCACCTTGACGTCAGTTCTTTGGCTCTCCTGTGCAGAAAAAAAACTATTAAGGAGCAGTAAAGGCATTTAACGGTGCCCGAAGTTTTATGGTTTGTGAGTGTAGCTGCAGAATGTGTGCACATTAAATGGCTCCATCTTATTTTAGGCTTTCTCTCAGCTGTCTGCAACCAGAATAACTTGTCTGTCCCCTCCTGCTTCACATTCTCTGTCCATCTTCTCCCCTCGTCTCTCTCATGTCTATATTTTTCATGCCTAGTTTTCCTGGATCTGCTCATCCTGCAGCTTTCCTTCACCCCCACCGCTGCAGTTCAGTAGTATTTGTCTTATTTCCATTTTGTTTGGCAGTTAGAAGTATATTGTTTGTTTTTTACGATTCTTAATAAAGTTTCAAAAGACATTTTTCAGCCAAAGCCATCCTTTATTTCATTGTTTTGTTGCTACAGAGCCAGAAAATCTTTTACCGTTTTATTTGCCAAGGTTTTTGTTTTGTCTTTTGTTTCACTATTTTTTCTCCCATTAACCTAGCATTTTAAAACAGATTTGGACTCTTCAGACTTCAGAAGTTTTCCATACGTAAACGTCAAACCAACGTGTTGATGCAAATTAAAAAATGCGTTTTTAGTAGCCAAAAAGAAATAGTCTGTCCTGATTTATTGTTTGATCTATAAAATATAAATAAGATAACCTTTTAACGCTAATTTTTTTTTTAAAGACCTATATAAACATTGGTCATCTGTACATTTTTTGGCCCAGAGTTTTTAATAAGAACCACAGAGGGAACCCAAAGAGTCACGAGGCTGTGGGACCGCAGGCTTAAGGCTGCAGGCGCCATAAAATGCATTGAAAGATGTGGTTGTAAAATGAAATTGTGTAAAAGTTTGAGTGTATGCAAGGTTTGGGCACCACAGTAACCAATGAATATCTAAAATCCACAAATACTTTAGACCCCCCTCTAAAAAATCTAATAATTGCCTATTTTAATAGCTCAAACTCAGAGCAATACCTTAATAAACATGAGTAGGCACAATGGAAATCATCTTGGCACTATCACAGAAACTAATACTCTTTTTTGGCTCTCTCCTATGGACATACAGCCAATTAGCACAAAAGAAAATGAATGTTGCTCCTGAATTTGCTGCTTTGTAAATGCCAGCCAAGTAACATTGCACCAAAGTATTTCAGCTCCCAAAGCTGCTTTTTTTTAAAAAAATATTTTGGATATACTTTGCAACAAAAAAAAAAGTGCAAATAGTCAGTTTTCCACATTTAATTTGGAGTTGTGTTCCACAGAAAAATCCACCAGTAGGTGAATCCGTGAATACAATTTGCAGAAAGGATCATGAAGGCTGACCTTACACAGGTTTAGGAACAGGGTGATTTAAATATTTGCAGACCCCACACATACTGGTCACAAACTGTTTAGTTTAGTTTTACTTTCAGGTCAGCACTACAGAGCGCTATTTGCAGATCAGACAGAATCCCATAAATATTTGCTAAATTCTCTGGTTTTTCCTCAAAATAGACACAACTGTTTGCTTTTTATTTTCCCGTTTTTATGTGTATTTAAACTTTTGAACTAAAATCAAATTCCCTGCCTGTATGCACAAACTTGGCAAGCAAGGCTTCAAACACAGTTGAAGATTTGCTTCATTTTAAACATCTGAATAGAAAGGTTTCTATTCTTCAAAAATATGACTTTTTTTTTTGTGGGGAGAACAACTATCGGTGTCTGTCTGATTTCTCCTATTTCTATCCTCATCAGACCAGTCAGTGATCCCTTGTTCCTAATGGCTGTGGACCAAACGCTTCGATAATCCCTCAATCACTCGGAAGAGGTCAAAGGTTCAGCTTCCTCCTTTTAATTTGCCACCCATCTCTACATATAGCTGGACATTCACACAAGCGGTATTGATCCTGTCATGCTCAGCGTAATCCCACTGAAAATCCTTTTCTATGGCGCAGCTGTCGTTTTCGCAACTTTTGGGGGATTACAGGACAGATACGGGTCAGCGTGCGAGTCGGAGTGCAAGCCTCCTGACTGATCGTTAAATGGTCAGGGTGCAGGTCAGTGGGCATGTCTCCTGTGGCAGGAAATGCCACTTGGATTACGGGGTATGGCCGATTGACAGCAGATGTGCCTAACAAGTAGCAGGCCGCGAAGGGTCCTGGAAACGGTGAGGGAGTAATGATGGGAAGAAAGATGGATGGCATCGGGTTTGCACAAAGGCAGAAAATAAAAACTGGATGTAGACGAATTCCTGGGAGAGGAATTTAGTGTTGATAAAACCTTTTCTGAGTGTTTCATCTTGCCCTGCAGCTTTGTGTTACAGTGTGACCCCAATAAAGTCTACCTCCTGCTCTAATAAAAGAGGTAAATAACTACCCCTCCCTCGCTGTTTATTACCCCCTGGGGCAGTAAAAGACAGCTGTCTGCCCCACTTCAAAACGCCCAGCCTCAAATAGGCCCCTGTGAAAGAAAACTCACACATTCACATGAACGACTTAAAAAAAAATTACACTGTACATGCAGCTCATAAAACATCATTGTGTCTCAACCAAAAGGCATGCAGCCAAACTGCCTCAAGAACAAAATAAAAAACTGCAAAAACACCTCAAAGACACAAGGATTTATTCAAAAAAAGTAATGAGAAGCAGAAAACATCTTTGAAAGATTCATATTAGATTTCCCTAAATTCAAAAATGAATGGCGCACTTCATTCCTCAATGTAAAGTGGAAATTCAACACCGTTTCAGCATGTCTAACAAGGTAACTTTAGGATATCTAGGAAACCCAACACTAATGCATGAGATGTTTGTGGCAGAGCAGGTTAGTTCAGGTGCCCAGGGGCCACAGGCTGACTCACTCCGCTCTGTGTCCAATGACTTATGAGCGGAGAGGAGGCTGAGATGTGTGTGCCTTTCTGCATACTTGACTTTTCTTGAGTGTGTGTCACAAAAGTCAAGGCAGGTGATTTGCGATCTGTTTGAAGCGACTATCGGGTTAAGGGTCAAGTGAATTCTGGCTTGGATTGTAAAGAGATGAGAGGCCTCCTCTGAGGAGGAGGAGGAGGGAGAAAGAGCGATGGATGGAGAGGCGGCACATTCCCACCACGTCGTCACAGCCATGCCTTTTATAGGTTGGGCAAACCTTCAAACAGCGTACTGTCTCTCATAGAGGGGATTCATTCATTAATACACACACAACCGCTCAAACAGAAACGCAACACCGGCACACGGAAAGTACTGCAGGCTCCAAAGGCGAAGACAATCAGACCACCCAGGAAACCCTTTGGCTTCTTGTAAAACATCTGTTTGTACAAGATGATGGCAACATCATACAGCGCCTTGATAAAGGCAGATTGTACGTGTCATGCAATAGTATAATTACTATTTTAGTAAACCTTGTACTGAGTACAGTCAGATTGACCTCAAGAATGTGGAACCACTGGCATCATCATTTATTTGTGACTCAATATTTTTTTATCTTATCTTACTATTTTGTTTGCTTTATCTTTTTACTACAGACCTTCTTATGTGTCCGTAGTAGGAAAAGACATGATTGATTGAATATATTTAAACTCCCTTTTAATATCTTTCTCACATTACAGACATGATACACAAACACAAATTAAAGCTATTTCCACAAATAAAAAAAATAAAAAAAGTGAAGCGCATATGTATTCAGCCCCCTGATTTAAGAGTGTTTAGATTCATGTTTCACTGTAGTTACAAGCTTTTTTGGGTATGTGTCTGTAGAGTTTTTGCCCATTTTTTTATTTACAAAATAACATAGTTTCAAGTTTTATTACATATTTGTAATTAGATTAAGGTCTGGGCTTTGACTGGGCCATTCTAACACATCAATATTCTTCAATCTAAACCTAAAAATGACTCTCAAACTTTTTAAACACAAGCAACACCCAAGTAATTCAAATAATATCATCTTTGTAAAGCAGAAGCACAACAGCACTTTGGACTTATTGTGGTTATACACTAAATTATTCCTAAAGTAGGTCCAGTTTAAGTAACAGGTATTCTACTGGTTGTTAAAAACCAACCCTAACTTCTAAACCAACATGGCTACCTTCCATTAAAACCAATGGGGAAAAAACTAAATAAACTCAAAATTTCTTTTGCCCTTCTGGTGTTTTTTATTTGAGTGAATCCATTGCATAGGTCTGTTGATTCAGAGTTTTTAAAAAGTCTCTTAAAATCTCAGTAAAATGCATTACTGCTGTGGTTGTAATGTGACAGAATGGGAAGAAGTTCAACAAGTTCAACACATTTAAATAATTTGTGCTGTTACTCATATTGCAAAGACAGGAAAATGGGGGGAGGGGAGTGGGGTTAAAGCCATTACCAATGTTGTTCTGGTCCATCTGAAACTTGCAAGCTTGCATTTAGATGCAACAATTAATATTTTATTTGATCCACCGTATTCTCAGAGTTTCCATTTTTTACAGTTTCTGTGCTAATGGGCCACAGGAAAGACATGAGAGAGTGTGGAAGGCATGCAGAAAAGGTCTTGAAAAGATATCTGGAAATCACGAGGCTGGGCACCTTGTGTCGGTTTCATCGCTTTAACATCTGTGCAAAGAAACGTTTCACAAGTGGAAAATAAAATAAAAGTGGAACAGGGATGAGAGCAAAAGAGAGATTAATTTGTAGCCCAAAAGAGGAGTGAGTTATTGCTTCCTTTAAAGTCTACTGTCTGTAATGAAAGATAAATCTCTCAATCAGGCACAAAGGAGGCTAAATTTCATTCAAACATGTTGCCTTTGTGAGCTCTTCTGTGGGGAATCTCCAAACTGATATCAGCAGTTTAGCAGAAGCACACACATCCCTCTTCTCCTGCACAGACAGCCAACCCGCTGTTTACAGGCCGAGCCGATTGAATGAGCTCTTTGTAAAAGTTAAGAGGTAATAACAAATCTGATTATAGACTCTGAACATTAAACTCTGGGCAAGCTGAGGACAGCAGCAGAGTTGGAGGATAGTGTTTGAAGTCAGAAGGATTGAGGGAAAGACACAGAAAGCGTGGGCGAAACTAAAAAGAGAGAGTGAAAGGGCAATTCATCAAGCTTAGATAGTCAAACTACCATTAACTTCTTTATATTTTGCTTTCAAGGAACATCTGGCACATTAATATTTCTTGGGCATTTGATTAGACTCAAGCTGGTTACTTTAGCTCCCTCCACAGATGCTCCATCAGACTCGGGTCAGGACTCTGGCTGGGCCGCAGCCAAACTTTAATGTGACTTCCAGTCAGAAGAAACACGAGAACGACACATTGTGCACAACTATTAAACAAGGATTATTTTTATTACCAACTAAATACCGTTCTCTCAATTTGTACAACATTTTAATAAACCTCAAATAAGATTGATTAAGAAAGTAAAAGTGAGGTCTTTGCTTTCTAAAGAAAATATATATGGACAATTATTGGGCACTCATCATTGTGCAGAATTATTATGCAACCAAGTGAAAGAACATTTTCTGATCTAACTTTTTTATATTCATTTGTTCAAATAAGAAGTGTAAACGACTCCAAAGTTTCTGACATAAAAAAAGAAAATCTGTGAATAACTTAGCCTGCCTTCTTTTCAATAACAGTGATCACCAGTCCATTCATGGGCAGTTTCTTGACCTGTTGTTGATCAACTCTTTGTCCAGAAGGACAAAACTTGGATGCACGTGACGAAGGACTGTCCCAGATGAAAACCATTATCTTTTTGAATGATGCAGGCCTCTTCCTGTACCACTGCTTAAGGAAAGTATCTCCTAAAAATTGGTTTATTAGTTGATTTCAAGCCCACCTTCAACCTGACCTTGAGATCAACAAGTGAAACTTGTTTATTATTTACTCTCTATAATCTTTGATGTTGACAAAAATCAGACATTTATTCATAAAATCAAGTTAACCAACACTTTCTTCACAGTATAAAAATGGTGTGCAGAAAATATATACACAGTGTATAAATTGGGTACCATCGATTGGATGTGGAGTTTTGTAAATTTTTGTTTTGAGAAGCGTTTAATGTATAACAGTCTCATTTTCTTGGTTTTGGAAACAACTTCTTGCAAAATCTCTGTCATGAACCACAAAAACACACTTTGGATAAAGGAAGTCAATACATAATTGAAAAGCTTGAAAGTCTAAAGAGGGCAAAAACTGAAAAGCAACCAAAAAAGACGCAGTTTTATTTGTGAATTTTATTGTGCTGAATAAGAAAAAAAGGGTGTGTACTGTGAATAAATTAATTTATTTTTAAAGATTATTAGGTAATAACACTTGCTTTAATTTCCATCATTCGGCATTTGAAGCAAGACATGCAACAGCTTGTGAACACTTTGTTAGCTCCCCTGTGCCAAGAATCACAAATTATAAAAGCTTTTCATTGCAGCCAAGAGTCTTCTTGCCCATTTGTCTGCCAGCTTGGTGAAATTCATGGAATGTTGTTTCAATAAGGGCTAATAATTATGCTCTTCATGTTGGGCATTGAAATGAAAGCCCAACGTTTGATGAATCCACCATGGTGCTTAACAGCAGGAATTTAACTTGCAAATCATTTTTCCTTAAGCACTCCCTGTTAATTTGGGGACACGAAGGACCATTCCAGTGAGTAAAGAGTCTTCCTGGAGGTTTTCTACATTTAAATAGAGGCTTTGTTTTAACTCATTATCAATTCAAAGAGCATGAGTCTTAGCATGCCCGAAATCTCAACTCCATACCAGCTATTGCTGATAAATGCCTTTTTAGAAATGACACAATGCGCTTTGAGCAAACTAAACACAAAATCCGAGCTCTGCCAAAAGTTTTCCATATTTCTCTTTTACTTTAAGAGTATTATTGGCTTTTATCTGTAAAGACTAGTTAACCACTAACAAAGGAACTGATTGTTAGGACACGGTTCACGGAGGCACAGGATTTTGAAAGGATTCAATTTGCATCATGCAGCCTTTCTACTAAAAATAACTAGAGCCATAACAAACAAACTAAGCCTCAGTGTCATTCAGCTTAGATATCTTGATGAAGACCCACATTTGATGTGCTTGTTTCTTGCATTGCATCATTTTAAGGCAATAAATAAGTCTTGTACCACCACAGCTTTGGAAATAAATTTGAATGAATTAATTATGACATTCCTAATATTTTCATTCAGCTCAATATATTTCTTATTAGTACATCAAGTACATCTTTGAATCTGATAAGTGTCTTAAATGCAAGTCAGTTTGAGTGATTTAGAAAAATAAAATGAAGAAATGCCAATTATTACAAAGAGGCTGCATTTAAGAGCTAATTTCCGTGTATGAGACAATTCAAACCTAAAGTATTTTTATTGCCGTTTAAGCATGCACAGGGGTTTTGGTCTGCACCATCGTTGCATAAAAGTAAGATTCAGCTTTTAAAACGCAGGCCGCCATAGGAAAATACTGAAAAACTAAGAAGTGTTAAAAGACATGGCTGAACAAAGTTTATGAACAAAAAAAATCCCATCAAGCTGCCACCACTTTTAAATTTAGCTTAGCATTCCTGTTCTGTATGTTAATGTAATATATATATATATATAAAAAGAACAGTACAATTTTAACAGTTTTGTCTGTTCAGATTGAGTTTTAAGCTATCCAGACTGGGAATACTTCGTAAACGTCAGTGGAGCTTGTTCCATCATAAACTGTCTTCTGTGTGCTAAAATATCCGAGGCAAATGTGGCTTTAAATAAATACAGTTTGAGCCAGGCCCAAGTCATATCTTCTTTTATGGAACGTAGCATCAAATTAATCAGATTTACGCATATTCAACAAAAAAGATTAAGTTACTTGCACATTTACTCCCAATAACAATGCGATTACATTTAAATAACCATATAACCCCAACGGGTAAAGAGGTTTTCTAGCCAAGGAAGCACAGCTGCTCCAGATAAGAGATAGGCACCATCACCCCTCTTGACCCCACTAGGAACAACTGTGTTAGAAAATGGATGGATGGATGGAAGCACAGCTGATTGCTCCGAGTTGTCTCTGTACAGAAATCCTTCATCCTGACTGAGCATGCGACAATGGAGAGGAAATACTCCCTTTTAACTGGAAGAAACCTCCAGTAGAATCAGAATCAGTATGACTTACTGTGACACAACTCATACGCAGAAAAACCCCAGAACCACAGGTCCGGGAACACTTTGTTCAGGAAGGAAAAACTGACTACATACTATAAAGCATTGATGGCAGTATTGTCACCATTAGAAGCTTTAGGGAATTCAAATCCAAAAATACTTCATGGATCCCAAAGAGAAATTAAATCAACTTAATAAATCAGATACACAATACAGCCTTTATTTATTAAATGTATTTAAATAAGAGATGCACCATCTGTTTGACGTCTCCAAGAAACTTTATCCCCGATTCTGTAAAGATTCTGTCTGATGCAGGTAAGATGATTACAACTCGTACCTAGTCTGAAAAACCTCACTTTACACAATCTGAACTTTGCCTTTGATAGACCAAGTCATGCTGCGTTCTGGTGTCACTTGACTGGTTGCAGAGGTCTGAGATTTGGGAATGAGAGGAGGAAGAATCCCACAGAGCTAACACCTAAATGACTGCACACATGACTAACTATAAAGCATGTGAGTACATGCAAATTTCCAAAGCTGCTGCACAGAGACTGGCAAAAACAAGAGCTTGTATTTTCTCAAGAAAGTTCATAAACCTTCATGGGAAAAGAAAAACAGGTTAAACGCACTGTTGAGAAAACAAATATTCATTATAACACTAAGAGGTGTAAAATGCTGGCTTAGTTCCTGTAAAAACTCTCCTGTGATTGACAGCTCAGAACCACTTCATGGAAAAAAAGGAAAGCGGGTTTTTCTTCTTACACCTTACATACCCACACATCACAGCCGCTCTACTGAACAGATACAATAAGACACACTCCTCTACTACATCCCCGCCACAGTTACAAATATATAATTTATGTTTTAAATTGATTTATCTTAGTAAAATATGCTACAGATATGCAAACCAACACAAGTACATTCATCAGACATTTCAGACTAGACTTAAATCATAATACCCAATTTCATCTTAATATTTAACATTGTTATGGTTTGTAAAAGCTGTTAAGGTTATCAAGTCTCAACTGATGCAAGTTGTTTTATTACATCGGTACAACTCTGCAAAAACTCATTTCATACTTGACCTTAAAGGAGCCCTTGCTGTGCTATTAAACGCTGTGTTACACAGAGTGTGTGTGCGTGTGTGTGCGCACTCTTACCGGGGTTGTACCTCAGTGGAGAGTCCTATGAGAGTGTGTTTACAGTGAGTGTTTTTGGTTGCGTGTGAACACCTTAACATGCAGAGCAACAGCCGCCTTGTGCCAAAAGTCCTAAGGTGTATCCCTGAAAAAATTAAACCCTTTCTTGTGCCACTTGATTTAATTCTTTATGTTGGGAATAATCTAAACACCATGGAAAGGAGCAGCAGCAGAGCAAGGATGTAGACACAAGAAGAAGACAAAGGCAAAACTGACAAGGATGCCGATGAAGAGCAATGTCGAACAGTGTCATCCTATTAAACACTTAATGTTGGAGGGATGATGGTGAGACGGAGGTCAGTTTCCCAATAATCATCATCTTTTCTCCTGCTGGACTCATAAATTACATGTTCCTGTCACTTCACAAATCTGCTCTGCTGACCCCGTCGCACTCTCCGTCCGGCTGCTGGCGGACATCCATCCACACGAGTCTAAGAGAAGTTCGACGGCAAGATAGGGAGAGGAGACAAGAGCCCATTTATTAATAATTATCTGAATGTGAAAGAAATTCAACATTTTGTGAATCCAAGATCAGCTGACCATCATGAGTCGCTGCACCGACATGCAGAAGGTTAATTAGCTTTGGATGATCTGTGAAATCTTCAACAAGGGAACATCCCAGCAGGTTGGTAAAGAAGTCATGCTTCTTATTCCTGGATTATTAGATACATTAGTTACAACACAGCGCCATCAAGTGGTTATGACCCGAGATGTTTTGTGGAGGAGATTTACTTTTTATCTCTTCGTTTTGAGAAAAAGCTTTTTTTTTTTAAAACCTTTAACAGTTTGTTTTACATGTTGCCATCATGTAAAATGTGCTTCACATGTGCTTACTACTTATTTTCTGCTGCAACACACACTTCTTTTGAATATTGATGAAATAGTTATTGATCTGTTCATTTTATTTAAATACATTCACTTTTTACCTTGTAATTTCTCACAATATTGTTTTGTGTATGTAATATATATTGTGTATAATTGTTCTTTTAAAGGTGTTTTATAATTGGGTTCAAAATCTAAACAAAAATTTTGTAGTTAGGTGAGACATTTTTGGAAGAGTTCATTCACTGAATTACCAAAAAACATGTACTGAAGAAATATGAATAAAACCCAACTGTATATTATACATATAAATAAATAAATAATCAATCAAGCTTAAAAAAGGGAGCAATGAGGCAACTGGCAGAATTAACTCTGGTTCTTTCACTCTCTCTGAAGTTGCCTGCAACAAATTCTGAAATTACCAGAGATAATCTATTCTCAAAAGATAAATTATAATCCTAGAGTCTCTCATCTCAATTCTTTATTTCATATAACTTTTGTTCAACCACATAACATTTGTCCACATGGAGCCACCTGTTTGCGCATCATACTTTTGTATTAACTTTGGTTGAGTAACTGGAGATCACAAGTGGAAAATAAAATGTTGTACTTTTAGGTTTCTAATAAACAACAGAGAAAACAGAGAAAGGATCCACAGTAAACCCAATAAGCTTAACTCAGAAAAAGGTTGCAGATGTTTGCTTAGCATAACACAATGACAACAAATCTAAAGGGTTTCAACGCTAAAGGCAGCTTTCATCTTTTGAAGAAACCGCACACATTTATCACATTACTTGATCAATAAAGGAATTATAAATAACTTACTTTAAACTACATTTATTCTATAACCAGCCCTGGTCAGATGCCTTTTGATAAAACCTCCTTTTTGTATAAAAATAAAATAAAATCCTCGTAGGAACTGTTTTAGTTGTACTTCTGAAATGCCAGCATGGTCTTTATCATACTTATTTTTTTTACCTGAGATTGAGGGTCACAGATTAAAAAATTAAATACAATTCTTATTTCAGTGAATACTTCTATGGTTTGGATTCAATTTACAATCTGAGAGAAGAAAATTTATTTGACCATTTGTAATCAGAGTCAGAGAGCATTTAGGATATTTTGTTTTGGAGCTACAATTAGATGATTTAAAGTGTGTCAATATGTGTTTCCATCACAGCAACACATCCTACAGACAACCCATGAGGTGAGTCAGTGGTTTGTACAAACTTAAACAGAATTTAGACTTTATATACATCCCCAAAAGGCTTAAAATTAAAAGTGACGCACAATACGCAATCCAAAGGAAACCAATATTATTGTAATAGAGAGCAGAAACTGCTTCAAAAGTAAAATACAACAGCAGTTTGTAAACGGCGCAACACTGCCCTCTGCTGTTTAAACGTTTTACGCACGCTGACAAACTTTCAAGTTGCATGGTGCTACATTAGAAAAGACTTTTAAGACTCTTACAGTTCCTTCATTTATGACTTAAGAAAAATTAATTTTGCAGACTCAACCATGTTAGGCAGGATGGTTAGCTGATTAAAAATATCTGATGCAGACGCTTCGTAAAATCCGTAATTTTTATTTAAAGGAGGCTTTATTTCTGAAAAGAGAAAACTGACGAAGTTACATTAGTATATGAATCCATAACAGTCAAATTTCATGAAAGGTTTATTAGGTACTGATTTTTTTTATTTTATCAACATAAAACTTCAAGTTTAATAATCAGTACTGTAAAGAAATTTACATTCAGGGGAAAATGCATTTATAGTTCTCCCAATTCCATTAAGTGTTGAAGTTGTGCGCACATCTTAACTTTTCACGGTGTTTTTTTTTTATTTTTATTAAACTATTCAATGCAGTTGCTTACCCTGTAGATGGCGCTATAGCACAGAATGAGGAAAAACTCTACAGTAGCAGCAAAACACCACAATACTCACGAGAGCAGTCAGAAATGTCAGGACACTTTGTCACATGAATAGCCTATAATAAATGTTTATCAGTTCCTTGAGAATTAAATATTCATCCTGTGTTAGAAGTTTTTAAACACATCTGGATTTAAGTGGAGCCTTAAGTTAAGCTGTGGCTCTGAGGGGAAATGTTTGCCAGAAAAAGGAGGAATGAACTCAAAGTGAGCCACCTTTGATACGCCGTCTTGGAAAATGCCACAGTAACATAAGATGACTTATGTGGCCTGACATTGTCTGTTGTCTTTCTCAGAAACATTCGGCCACTCTCTCACTCCTCTCTCTCAGCTGGGCTGATGAGGAAGATCTTGACCAAGCTGCCACTTTAACCCAAAGGTCAACTTTGACCGGCTGTCTTTTCTGGCACAGTGTTTCCCAACCCTGGTCCCCAGTTTTAGGTCTTTCCCTTCTTCAGCACACCTGATTTTAATTCATGGCTAATTAACAGGCTTCTGCTGAAATGCCATCATGTGAATCAGGTGTGTTAAAGAAGGAAAACATCCGAGCATGAAGGGCAGAGTGCCACGAGGATCAAGGAAACACTGTCAGGTTCATCCTTTGGCTCAATCTGGAACCAAAATATAAATGCAATGAAGACGAACCTAGCTGATAAAGGCTGCCACCAAGAGAGTGAAAAAAGCAAACGAAAATGGCCAAGCTTATGCAAGCAGAAAGCCTTGAGTTTTAGAAAGCAAATGGCCAGATGCTACGGTGAATATATGGTTGTTACAGCTCAGACCTGAAGGGCCAGCATCCTTTCCTGACTTTTAAACCATAAGATAAGACCATGTATTAAAGGCAGATGGAAATCAAAGTACATCATTTCATTGTGACTGTATATAAAACCATTAACAACACTGAAATATTCCAGGAAATCAGTTATTTGACGCTGTAGTCAAACCAAAGACACTAATATACTATAAGCATCTCAGACTGTCAGAGTGGGCGCCCCAAATATATGCTCATGCTCATCTGCCTTTATATATGCCATAAAGCCACATATCCGGTTTGTATTTATTTTTGTAAAAGCGACAAGAAGCCCACTTAACTTCCATGAATCTAGTCTGTTGTCATTTTTCGGAAGGAAACGGACTGCAAGAGGTAACAACATTCAAATATTTTTTGCTGATCGTAAAATGTTGTTTTCAAGTCAGAGTAAAAAAAAAGTTCCCGCATTCATTCCCACTCTTATTTAAGACAACACGGAACGGAATAAAACTTTCTTTGAGTTGGTAAAATCTCATGTGTTTTTCACTATCAAGCCTCCATAAACTTTATATGGGCAAGAACTTGATTTTGCGCAAATGTGAAAAGCAAAACAAACGGAACCAATTAATCAGAGGAATAAGCTGAACTCTCGAAAACAGCGAGTGGAAAAGAGAGAGAGACAGAGAGAGACAGAGAGATGTGCAGGCTGAAAGTTTGTCAGTAGGAACCAGAACCAGGCGCTCAGAGAGGAGTGGATGTATGCGGACGGATGGAGCGACGGGAGGTGTGAGAATAAATGCGCTCTTTCATTTCCAGCAGAGAAACCAAAAGACACACATTCATGCGGACTCCGGCCCCGTGGGATTGAACAGCGAGAGTGGATCATGGATAGGAAGTCATGAAGCATCGGTTCTGCTCCAAGTTTGAGCTGGAACAGGTCGGTCTTCAAAGACGCGCTGCGGGGTCCGGAGGGATGACGCTCACCGCCGCTGATTGATCGATGAAGGTGTTGCACATTTGTTAAGGCTCACTGACTCTGAACCGTGAACTTTAGTCGGACGGGACAGGTGCACTCGCTCAATCTTTCTTCTTTTCACTTACATCAAGACTTGAAATATTACAACTACGACAAAAACAAAATCAAAGAATATCTTCATTGTATTTCCATCTGTAACAACTCGACAATTAGTCTGCAAATGAAGCCGAGTAGACATTTGGCGCTAACATGCAGAACATTGTGAGTGGATTTAACGCATCTCCAGTGGAAAGAGAAAGCTGAGTATGTGGTGGATACAGAAGCGCTGCAGCAGCTCGGGGGAGACCGCTTTGTAAACAGAAGAGGAAAAAGAGGAGGAAGAAGTAGAAAAAAAAAACGGACTAAAGGGACTGCTTTCATTCGGGCTTATAAATGGAGCTGCGCAAATACCTGTTGTGCCTGGAGTTTATTCTCCTTCTGAAAGGTAAGAGTTTCTCTCTGGGGTTTTGTGCCGTGCAGATAATTAAAATTTTTATATTTCTAAAGAATTTACTTGAGGATGTCTCTCTAAATGATGATTTATTTAAGCTGCCAGCGCCTTTTAGTAAATTAGGGTATCATTTAAATATATATTTCAGTAATTTATTCAAAGAATCATGACACATAGTAATATATTTCCTAACCTCCAGGTGGGTAAACCACATAATGTTAATGATAAAAGTGCTGACTATTAGAGATTTATATAAATTGAAAGTTGAGTGGAAGGAAAAATTGTTTTGAGAATTTTGGGGTAGATGTTACACATGGACTGCAGCAGGAGTCAGACCCTATAAGCCACCACAAATCTTTTGGGGTACAGCTTATATTTCATTCCGGAATCAGAGCTGATGTAAGAAGTGTTTTACTGAGGAGGAAAAGCAGCGATCGTTTGCTCAGTGGTCCAAAACTCCTTTTTTCAGCTGTAAATACATTTGGATTCCATCTGGATATAAAGGTCACCGATTCTAGAGGAAGACTGGGGAGGCACAAAGTCGGAGCTGCTGGACGTCCAGCAGGAAGTTTCCACTCAAGTCCAAAGTCAGAGCAGCTGTCTGCTGGGGCTTTTTATGTCACTTTATGATTCCCTCTGCTGTCAAGCTGAGATTGTGATTTTATTTCCCAGCAAGACTTTGCTCCTGCCACACTCTCAAAAGTACTAATGTCTGTATTAACGCCTATGACATTATTGTGCTTGGTCCGCCTGACCAGAACCCCAAAGAGGATCTACGGAGTATTTGTCAAGAATAAGACAGGAGACACCAGATTGGTTCACAGCCAGCAATAACCATGACCTTCATAACCAGATTGCTTCATAACCTTTAGCTCAGTCTTTCTCAAACTGTGGTACCCGGACCACTGGTGGTCCGCGGGGTACTGCATGTTAACAAACGTTTACTTGCCGTGACGTGAGCTCAGTGTGCGACTCTACAGCTAGCTTACCAAAAGGATTGGGTTAAAAATATTGATGGAAAATTGACTTAAAACCAAGTCACTGAAAAGAAAAGCGGCAGATGTTGGTGGAAAGAAAACAACTCCAGAACTGCTTATATGATCAGAGGTGTTGGGATTGGGGTTTTGCCTGTTTGTCCGTATTTAATTTTAGTTCCATTCTCTGTGATGTCCTTTCTCTCTCCCCTTGATTGTTTTCCAGGTGTATCTCGTTCCCTTGATTGCCATCTGTGTATTTAAACCCACCTGTTGTCTCCTTGTCTTGTCTACGTCTGGAGTCGAATGTCATAGCCGTCACAGTCGCACCGTTAAGTCCTGTGTCGGCGTCTGCTCTCTTTGTCAGTCTTTTTGAAACTGTTGCTACCAGTGTTTAGCTTAGCTTTCCACTCACTGTGCTGCCTGCTTCCTGGACTGTGTCGAGCTGCATTCTCATTGTTAAAACACCATCTCCATCTAAAACCTGGGCCTACCTGTGTTCTCCCTCACCACCGCTACACTAATTCATGACAAGAGGGAGCTCAGTCATAGCTGCTGCTGAGTGTCGATGTGTCAGACACATGTCTGACAGAGTGTCACTCAGTGTCTGACACATCGACACTCAGCAGCAGCTATAACTGAGCTTCCTCTGATCAGCTTCCTCTGATCTCCAGTGGATTCCATTGGAAATCCACCAGCAGATTCCAATCGCTAGGAATCCACTAGCAATTGGATTCCTTTGAATGGCTGTATGCAACTCAGTTAGTGAGAACTGTTCTTTCTTTTTTTATTAATTTGCTTGCCTATGATGCTCTGCTTACACGTCTACAGCTATTGTTATTTTTATTTAATTAAAAATTATTAAATTAATTAAATACAGCTGATAGAAATGGATGGATTATTTTTATATTTAATGGTGCTGAAAAGGATTTTTTGTTCCTGTTAAAGCAACACAAGTCTATTTTTTCTTTAATTGTGCTTCTAAATCACAAATAGCCCTAAATGCTATTAATGCGGATAACACTTGGTAGTAAAGAACAATTTATTTAATTTTTATGTGTTTGAGATCGATGGGAAGCTTCGACACTTTCAGAATCTGTGAATAACTCAAAATACCCAAGTAGACCTGTTCATGGCTTTGTTGTGGCCAGTCACATTTCCCAAGCAGCATCAGTCTTCTCATTAGGATGAACAAAGGAAACAACAATACGTGAGCTATAAATATTTTCATTTCAGGTTGCATTATATATAATGATGTATTATTGCAGGGGCAGTTTCAGGTTAGGTGGTCCCTGACTGTTTGTTAAATGGGTTAAGTGGCCGTCAGCGTGAAGAAGTTTGAGAAACAGTGATTTGGCTCAATGCAGTTGAGCTAAAGGTAATGAAGCAACCTGGACTACGGCTGGCTGCAGTAATTCATGAATTAATGCAAAAAGGAGTACTGTCTTGTGCAAAATCATAATTTCATGAAAAGTTATATCCCTAGATTTTAAAATCATTTCATAATCATAATTTTATAGTAATTGTTAAATTAGCAAATAACCAATAATAGAGAACCAGGAAATCTCTATTATTGTTTGCAGTCACAGAGAATAAAATTTGGAGCCTCTTTTGTGACTCTGCTGTGTCTGTGTCGAAAGCCTGAACATTAGCCTCCGCTACCACATGAACAAGTCAGAGAAACAACAATTACTTTCTAAGACACTTTATTGCTTTTTGAAGAACAGCTAGTTAACAAAAGTCACAAATTACTTGATGGCAACGAAATTCTTCATGTTTAATGAAAAATGAAACGATCGTGAATCATTTAAAGAGTTGTTGGTGGTGCTACCATGGCTGAATTGGGTCATAAAATCAATTTCTGCTGAGTGCTTCATAAAATCTGGAACTGAAGTTTGTCAAGAGAAGATAAGATGTTGACCGTACTGATGGTCATCAACCTCATTAACAGACAACCTGTGCCAATATCAGTGTCACACATGCCTCCCAGAGATCCTCTGATCTTTCTTTTCTGTGCCAGTGAAACACCAAGCAGACATTCCTCACATGGCTGTGCATGGAAGAGAGCAGGCATGTGCAGAAAAACACCTGGACACACTCCATGTGTCCGATAGATCAAACATGCAAGGAAGCGAACGCCAGCCATCGAATAGTTTCTGGTTCAGAGTTTAATCTTCGGGACAGAATTTATTTCGCCCTGCAACTTTGAGATGTGTCCTTGGTCCAACACTGAACCAAATGGCTGAATCACCTCCTCAGAATGCAGTCAGGTTCTCCACAGTCCTGCTAATTTCCTGATTATTTGATTCAGGTGTGCTGAAACAGAGACACATATAAAAGTTGCAGGACACCGGCCCTGAAGGACTACATTTGAGACATTATAGCTGCAAGGATTTATGTTTGTCCAAAATGTTGCAGTTTCATCTCTTCTTACAACTGTCTGACCCGAGCCGCTGCGAGACACGACCTCTCCGGTCATATCAGCAGCTCCCATCTCTGAGTCGTGAAGTCTGAAGTTTCTGTAATGAGGGTCTTGTGGCATGTTCGTTTTCACCGTGAAGCGTAAACGTCAGTCGCCCTCCACTGCTTATGATTGCTGCTCAGCAGAAAGAACGTGAAGAAAAAGCCCATTGTTGTCTGCCTTGAGAAGTGTGTGATTGTGATTTTGATAAGAGGTGGGTGAGCTGCTGTATTACGGCACGCTTCCATGAAGCAGAATAAGATCAACAGGCTGATTTTTCTTTGTTTTTGTTAACTTTGCAAAGAGCTAATCCTCTCGATGCAGTGCTGAGCGTTTTGTGATGTTAACCTGTAAGATTAAAACATTGGCATTTGCAGGAAGCTGTTGAATAATTATAGCTACATGGGCAAGAAAATACCCAAAAAAGATTACAGAAACAATGACATATTTTAAGAATAACACCAGTAGTCAAATTTAGCTTATCTCATTTAGCTACATTAGCTGTTTAAATCCAGCATGAACAAGCCAAAACGTTTTCATTGCTTTTAACATTTGCTTCAACCTCTACAGTAGCTTGTGTAGCTGCAGTGATGGTGTTCCTGCCTCTGTGTGTCATTCTGGAGCATGTAGGTGACTGAGTATGTGCGTAATGTTAATGGTTTTAGCAGAGCTGCCCCTGATGTGGACAGCAGGACTCCCATGTCTGTTATGCTTTACTGAGATGTCAAACACAGGTGTGTGTGCGTGTGTGTGCGGGGGCGTGTGTGTGTGCGTGCGTGTGCGTGTGTGTGTGTGTGTGCTTCTCCTGCTATCTGCTTGTTATTTTGCTGACTTTCATTCCCACTCCCCACTCATCATCCACCCCCAGTTCCCCAGGAAAATGTGACAGAGATGGGAATAAAACACGACCAACATAATGGAGAGAAAATCTAGTGAAGAGAGGTGGAGGATGGGAAAACATAATGAGTCAGGTGAAGAGAACTGAGACATTCACGAAGACGTGTCACTGCAGGGTGTTTTCTAAACTAGGTTTGCAGGATAATTAAGTGGAAAATGGGGACTGGGAGTCTTGTACAAAATTATGCAAATGTTTTAACCAGCTATACCTCCTGCAATGAGCCAGGCCAGGTTTACTTGTAATCTTATGAAGTGGTTTGGTCATTTTATTCTCCAGGATTTATTAAGGTTTTTCACAGTTGTTGCTGTTTGGACTTTGACTGCTTTTCTCTAATTTTGGCCTAGTTCTTGTTCTTGATCATGGCAGTATGTTTCACAAGGTGAAGAGCAGATACAAGAAGATGTCAAATGTGTGACACCTGCATCACAAGAACAAGTTCTGGTGTGGTTGTCCTGATCTGAATGTCTCTGTCCCTGACAGCAATTCAGCCCACCCAAAGACTTTCACAATGCTGCAACCTCAGTCTTCCCCAGCAATGACAAATATTTTGTCCCAAGAAGACTTTGGGAGAAGACTTTGTAAGATGGTATATGTAAACCGTCTTTCCCATCTTATATAAGCTAATTTCTTCCTCTAGAGATTTTGTTTATTTGGAGCAGTTTGCTGCATAGTTAAGCTTGCATTAGCATGTTTATTCTCTGATTTTATGTCACGCGTTGCTAACTGGGTGCATGACATATTTCAGTTACAAAACATTGTTGTCCTGTTTCATAAGTTTCCTCTCTGCTTTAAGCATCGTAAAATTGAATGCCTGCTGTTTTAGCTGCTCTCTGCATAACTATCTTTCTAAGGAGACTCTATGACAGACACAAGCCTGCTACTTGCAGTGCGGTCTCTTTCTGTGTGAATGGCCCAAGAAAAAAGTTAAAAACACTTGGATTGTTAGAAAAGCACAGATTTTTGTTTGACTGGTAGAATTGTGCACCCAGCAGATAATGCAGATTTGCAAGCTTATACACATAAATATTAGTTTAAAGAAAAAACAAAACGTCCATACAGCTCACTACGTGTTTACAACTGACAATAAGATGCAGACTTCTCGTACAACAGGTACGAGAAGTCAAGTTTAGTCAGGAGCTCCAGTCCTTTAAAAACACCTTGATCTGGGTCCAGGTGTTCATCCAAGAATCTGGAGATTATTTCTTTGTGAAATAGGATCAAATCTAGCAAAGAGCCAGAGAGATTCATCATCCTTCAGTTGGTCATCTACTTTGCTTTCGTGGAAAATCCCCATGTTGGTACTGAATACAGTTTTTCACCTGCTTTACCTACATTATCTTTGATATCTCCCAAATATTCAACTGAATAAAAGAAACCTATAACCTCCTAAAGACACATTAATGGTTGTGTTTCATGTGCACACACAAAAAAGTCATCTCAATTCTGGACTGAAACTGAGTTTAAACAATCCTGTAGGCTGAAGAAAAACTTTGAAAGCCCTTCAGGATGTCTGAAAATGTTTAACTTTTGGTTTAAATTGCATCTTTGTGTTGGTACCGTAGAATAAAGAAGACTATGGCATCGGGTTTAGTTCTTTCCCATTCTTTCCAGTGACAACTGTTCACATCCAGCAGCAGTAGCACCCAGAGCTGAGTTTGTGGTTCAGGAAATCTGGACTTGGTTTTGGTTGATGTGTTTGCCACCAGTTGTCATGACATTTAGTGGCCAAAAAGCTGCTGGCACGGTGTCATGTATAAAGCAAATGTAAATGGATGCAGAGAAGAAAGGACAGAGCAGGACAAACAGTGCTGCTCTGAATGCTCCAGGCCGTGAGAAAAGGGTAGAACATCATAGGAAGCTTGTACATCCTTATGTGCCTGTTGTAAAAGTGTGTGGGAAACTAAGAGCAACTTTTTATAGCTTATATGGGCAAATGAATGAATCGAAAGATAAAAGACGAAATCGTCAAAAACAGTTAGTGGAGACCAAATTTAAAACAGGTTTGTGCGATGCAATAAAACCCAGAAGTGTTTCACAGCGATGTTAGTGATATTGTTAAGTACAAATGGTGGGTGAGCAAATGATTTCAAAGAAGCTTGGATTTTCAGCCTGTCTGGATAGGAGAAAGAATATATACAGTATTTAAGACATGTGTGAGCAATCAGACAATTCATAGATCTTATCTGATGCTGAATGTCTTGCAGTTGACACATGACTGCAAAGGGACCAGAGGAAAGGCTGAATGGATTTGTCTCTAGTAAGTGAACTGGTCACAGATGCTGCCAAATGTTAAACACACATGCTCAGAAGTGACTTATTGCAACCTCTAGATAGAGAGAACACACTGTCACTAAGAACACGTGTATGGTTTCACCGTTTGCTGGAGACTGACAGGGGCTCTGCAAGGACATAATACTTTTGGTATCAGTGGGAAAACCAACAGAGCTCCACCCACTTCAGGTATCACATGGTGTGTGTGTTAAACAGCCGGCCACAATGAGTTTACAGAAATCTGCAATAATCTGTTGGAGTTAATAGGCAGTAAAGTTGAAGAGGAATGGATAAGTTTTTACAATTGCGTGTTGCTGCAAAGTCAAAGGAGTTCAGGCTAGAACGATGAAGAGTAGGATACATGCAGTGATATAACCGTGTACAATAGTCATCACAGCCTAAAAATATAGGATGACCTTATAGAGAAAGTAAAAACAGTGATGGAGTCTTTGGGTATGAAGGGACCGTCAGCCCATTAATGTGGGGTGATTTAAAGTGAAGAGCATTTAACTAAATATGATTTGAAGACACTTATTATAGCTTTATTAATGAATATTTCAGATTGCTTTTGCTGCAGTGGGAATAATTCAGTTACTTTACCGATTACATCATCCTATCCTTATTTGGTTTAAATTATTGTTTAGTTATTGGGGAAGTGTTGTGTCTACACAGAAATCTCATAGTGACTTAGCCTTAATTTTACATCAGCATTGCAAGAAGAAGACACAAAAAGCAACCCCAGAACAACCAAAACAAACCTAATATAAATTAACAAAACTATTCTAAAAAGTTATTAAAAACATAAGTATTTCCAAGAATCTCATCCTAAGCTGCACTCAAATTACTCAAAAAACTCAAAACATAAGTCCCAATTACCTTCATTAAAGCAACAAAAGTAAAATCCCCACAGATTTTGTTTTTCTCAAAGTTTAGAGCTGAACAACAGGCATACTTTGTCACATCTTGAACTGTGTTTTTTTGTGTAGCTGAACATACATATGATTCTAGCTATGAGTCTCTGGTGAGCAAATCTGGACAGAAGTCAGAGAAGAAAATTTCATGCTCAATGAGGATACCAGAAAGTACATCTGCAAGTACAAAGTAGGTGGACGAAACTGAATTCTGTGAGAAAAGCAGGAGCAGAGACGGATGAGAAACCAGTATCCAGTTTCCGCCTCTGAACCAAGTGGAATCCCCCTCTGATTGGCCTGGATGAGGTAAATGTGTGTTTTAGTGGGAAAGTGCAGGAGGACCTGGTGCACAATCACTGCTCCAGTGATCCAGTCATGTTCAAATCACAGGGTGAGACTGAGGAAGTCTCTGCAGATGAACCAGGAGCTTGCAAAATTGCACACAAGGTCAAATGTATTTAGAAAGCCTCTTTATTTTTTGACACATTTAACATCCTACCATTCAGGGCTACAATTAACTTTAACTGGCTAATTATCAACTGTCAAGACTGGAGGAGAGTTTTATTTTCAGGTAGAGATAAAGATAATGTTCTCCAAAACACTTTGAGAAAATGTGTAGGAAGAAATGCACCAATGTCCATGAAGTGCAAGTAAGATGAGCAAGTGTGTTTTCTAGAACAAGACGCTTCAAACACACTCCATGTACAGCTTTATTCTAATTATATTTGACGCTACTTCTGACTGAAAATGATGTTGTTCATCATAAAACCACATGGAAATGTTTTAATATCTAAATGATTTAGTGATCGATGTTAGAAGTTTTACTCAGCTTTGTGTTAAAAATGGCTAAAATATTAATAGTACCGTGCTAAAAATATTTCCACCCCTTGAAACATTCCTTATTTTTATCACATTACACATTACTGCTAGAAATATTTTGAATGTGGGTAGCAACTATTTACATTTACTCTGATACATTTATTTGAGTAACTCTTTGAATAAAATGTACTTGTTTTGCATTAAGTTATTGCGCAATTATGTTATTTATTTGAATTAATTTCTAAGTGATGCATAATTGTAAAGTGGAAAGAAAATTTCAAATGCTTTTTTAATCTTTTACAAAAAGAAATCTGAAAAGTGTCTTGTATCTTTTTTGTGTTCAAACACCCATTTTTCTTCCCTTCGTCCGCTCATTCTTCTGGAGAACTGCTCAAACTGAGGAAGTTAATTTGCAGATAAGCTGTGAACATTAACTATGAGATACTTACCACAAATTTAGGTGTGGAATTTGACTGGGCCAATCATTCCTTGATTGTATTCAATTGTGATCAAGGTTAGACAGATGGAGCCAAATATAATCATTACTTCATGTATTCAGGTGCAAACTGCAGAAAATCTCTGGCTGGCTTGCTGGCTAATATTAGAATGACTGATGATATTAATCAGTCTCTTATAAATGTCTACAGAGGCGTTTCTGCTAACAACTTGAAGTTAGAACCACTGCTGTGATCATACAATTGTAGTTACTTTAAAAGGTAAATATATAATTGACTAGTAGAAGAACATGGTAGGGTGGGCGATTGGATTCTGAAAGAAAAAAAAGGTTTTCTCAAGCTTTTGGTGTCAGTTCTTCATTTACTATTCACCTGATTAACTTCTGAACATATGAAAACCAGGAACTTGTGTAATTTAAATGAGTGCGCTTTGATTTCGTCTCAGCAGCTCGGTGACCTGCCTCCCACCCTGCTGCTTTCTGTCCTCCGTGTGTCTTTCTCCGCTCTCCTACTAACCATGAAGTGAGGGCTTGTGTGTCAAAACAGGGAGCTTACTATGCTTCAAGGTTTTTCTAACCCACACCCTTCCCTGCTTTGCTTCACTCCTCCTCTCTCCTATCCCGCTTTCCTCTGTCACTTTTCATCACAAGTTCTCCTTTTCCCTTTATCTTTTCCTCTTTTCAGAGGAGCCACTGTAAAATAAAAGAAATAATAACTCCATGCTACACAGTATTTCCAACCAGGTTTTACATATTTTGCACTGATTTGTATGGTTTATTTTAAAGCAAAGAACATGTTGGCAAACACACTCATAAGTGCGGCGCTCCACAGACCATTATCTTGTCAACATCTTCTTGTTCCCGATTAGTTCTTCTGCATTTGGAAATAGAGAGAAAAACACAGCACTGCATAGATTTATAGAGCATGCAAAGTTAATGCATAGTCTCTACTGAAATGGATGGATGAATGGATGCTGCCTCTTCTCCACCGTGACAGCATTTCATGTTTCCTTCTCTTTATTCCTGTAACTTATTCAACATCTTTGTTGTTTCTTCCAGGGTTGTGTCAGTGTTTCAACATAGATGTGAAGCATCCTCGCGTCTTCACCGGCCCAGAGGACGCCCAATTTGGCTTCTCTGTCCTACAGCATGAAGCAGAAGGAGAGAAATCGTAAGTATTTGTGTTGGCGGAGGTGAATACGAAATAAGAACTATTTACGTGATGCTGTGATAACATTTGGGTGGCTCTGCTGAAGGATGCTGGTTGGAGCCCCGTGGGATGGGCCGCCCAACAACAGGAAAGGAGACGTGTATAAATGTGTTGTGGGGGAGGAGAAAAACTCGAACTGTAGTAAAGTAAACCTTGGTGAGAGACAAAAAAGAAATTTAAAAATTGAATGTCAGTTCTAAAACAATATATCCAGATGTTGAGTAGATCTTTTTTATTTGTGTACTTCAGGTGAAACTGCTCTTCGTAACGTTTCTAAAAATCTGAGGAACACTCACCTGGGAATGACCCTCACACCGGACTCACCTGATGGATTTTTGGTACGTTGGTTCTCTAATTTCTTTTTTAAGTTCGTATGCTCATGGAAAGCAGCTATTAATGACGGCACTTTGGATCAAACGAATGGGTCAAAATTGGAGATCAAATGGCTGAGGTAAGTAATACCTGAGGTTATATGAGTATGTTTACTTGGATAGATGGATTTTCTGACATTATTAGGTGATTCGCTGTATGAAACAGCAGGGTAAGACTTTATTTGAAGGGGTGTGCATAAGACTGACACGAGCCTGCCATAAACATGACGTAGCACATGTCATGAACATGAATGATTCTTCATAAATGTTTACGACGTTAGTGTCGTTTGGTAGATAGTGACGTTTTAAATGCAAAGGTGCCCTAAAAATTGCATTAAAAGTTTATTAAAAGTGTCAACTTTGCATTATTCAGTAATTAATGACACATTTAATGCAAAGTACCATTACAGCTGGCATTAAAATTAAACTAAAAGTGTCGACTTTGCTTTAAAAGTGTCTTTATGTACTGAATGGCACTTCATGTCAACAGTCATAAACATTCATAAAGACTCCTTCATATTCATGACAGGTGTTATGTCATGTTTATGATACTGTCATGAAATGTTACCAACAACAGCTACAAAAATAAATTCTCAATAATTTATTTTTATATTACAGAAAATTTGTCAATAATAAGTAATGAAAATTGTTGCTGATTTTTCTTCTTATTATTACTGTTCTTAGATACAAGTTGTAGCAAATCTTGAAATTTGTCCAATTCTTAGTTTGTCTAATTTGTTGGTTTAATTAATTATTTAAGTTAGACTGGTCTGACTGGAACTACTATGTAGGAATAGTAACCAGCCTGGTCAGATAACTTGTTTTCTTATGGGTATTTATGTAGCAAACCAACACAAAGTAGTGCATAATTAAGAAGTGGAAGAAATAAAATCAGATGGTTTTTTTTTGCCAAGAGGCCTGTGGTAAGACTAGAGCTCATCTGATGAAATCAGTCAACATTTGCTCAATCCACAGATCTGACCTTGCTAAAAAAAAATCCCCAACGGAAACATGTGGCAGCATTATGCTGCGGGGATGGTTTTCGTCAGCAGGGAGAGAGAAGCTGGTCAGAGTTAGGGAGAAGATAGATAGAGCTAAACATAGGACAGTCCTGGAAGAAAAACCTGTAAAAACTGTAAAAGATTTGAGACTTGGCCAAAAACTCATCTTCCAGCAGGAGAATGATTTTTCCAGAAATTTCAGGAAATTAATGTAAACAATCATGAAACGTCTGACTTTTACTTCCAAGTATGTACCACTTTGATCTGATCTAACACATAAAATCCCAGTAAAATACATCGAAGAAGTGATTTTAATGGGGTAAAATACGAAAAAGTTCAAGAAAGTATAGTTTAAATAGTAGATAGTTTGAGGTTTAGTTAATAAACACTCAGATTGAAGAGCAGATTATCACCAACTATTTAGTTTCCATTACATTCACCGATGGTCAGGGTTTATTCTAAAAAACAAGTCTCTCTCCAGTCTGGGCCTGGCTCTGCAGCTCTGATAATAACATTTTATTGTTGCTCTCTTGGCCTAATTTCTCCAGTCAAACACACTTCGCCCTTAGCCAGGAGGCAGTCGTGTGTACTTGTGTTTTCTGCCAGGATTCTTGCTCTACTCCGGGTGTGGAGTCGTGTACAGTTCACAAACGGCTGCCAGCTCAGGCAGCTTTAATGTGAGCATATGTTTAACTGTGAGTGTGTGTGAGTGTGTGTGTCTGAGAGTTTTTATTTTAACCCCAGTGGTCAGGTCTATAACAGGACTGGAATGCGTCTCCGGCCCTTCTGTAATGACAGACCTACCAAAAGCCATAGCACCTCTTTCGCTTCGCTCCATCCTCTCCCTCCGTGGTTTCCTCCCATGATTCTCTCCATCTCATCCCTGCTGCCTGTCTGTGTGCCTGAGGAGAAACCCATCCTTAATGACAGGGGAAGAAAAACCAGGATGTTTCTCTTTCTCTCGTTCTACCCCCTTTTCATCTCATTTTCACCCCTCCCTCCTTTTGTCTCTTTATAGCTGATTTTCCCTTTTAAGTCCTCGTTCTTCCTTCATTCTTTCCTCCAAGTATGAAAACCAACAAAACGGCGTTTGAAGACAGAAATATTTTTATAGGACGCCCCTCGCCCCGCTCAGCCGCCCCACATTTAGCACAATCAGTTTTAAATTGCTGTGTTTCTCTTGGTTTCCAGCTCTGTTAAACCGCTCATGACAACAGTGACTGCCAGCATGTCAACAATGGTCTCCCAACCTCTGTCTCCGCCTCATTTTCTGTCCTCAAAACCACACCATTGTACTTTTTTTTCCATGACTTATTCCCCTTTATGACTTGTTTTCTTTTATTCCTACTGTTTTCTGTTTGGTTATTTTTAAATGTGTGACACAGATGTATTTGTCTAAATTCTTTAAAGGCAACGAAATTACCACTTCTTCTTCAGGGCAGAATGCAGATGAAGATATGAGGTCCTCAAACTGTCCGCCAGTGGCTCTGAATGCCCCTCACTTGTGTTACACATGTTGATTCATGTGTTTGTTTACGACCCTGAGTGAGTGTCTGTTCGGCAGGCGTGTGCCCCTCTGTGGTCGCAGGAGTGTGGGACGTCGATGTTCAGCACCGGCATCTGCGCCTCTGTTGGCGATGACCTGGAGCCGAGAGGCACCATCGCGCCAACTGAGCAAAGTAATCACACATCCGTAGAAACACAGAGACAAAAAAGACTCATGCTGAGTAGGGTTGGAAAGTTTTTAAGCTTGGTAAATATGAACGTTTTGTATGTTAATAAATCTTTTTGCATTCTGTGTTTTATGAAGGTATCATACTTTTCTAATTTTAAGTTTTGATGTCATGAAAACTGGCATTCTTATATGTTTGTGTAACATTTTGATTAAACTTCATTTTTATCTAACAAGAATCAAATGAACAAAACACTACAAACAAATTTCCGAACAGAACTATAATAGTAATTTATTATTATACTACATTCTATGTATCTCTAATCTGCAGCCGGATGCAGTTTCGTCTAGGGAGGTCAGTGAAATTTTTGGGTTTTTGTGACACGCTCTCCTGATTTTAAATAATGCTATTATGCCATATCTTCACACATGATTGGCCACAAGGCTCCCATGCTACCAATCAAGAGCCACTGAGAGTGAGAGCAGAGCAGCGATTCTTTAATTCACTAAAAATAATATTCTCTTAAGGCCGAGGCTTTTGGTTATGGCCCATCACTAATATTAAGGCCTAAAAAAGTGCCTTGCAATGATATCTTCAACTTTGTAGCTTAATCTAATTTTGTCACGTTTCAACAACAAACTTCAACGTATTTTTCTATGATGATTAACAGAAAGCAGTAGATAGTTTCAAAGTGGAAGAGAAAGCAAGTACAGCCAACAGTTTTCAGGAATAAGAAAGAATAAACTCAGGATTAGTACGACCATTAAGTAGGTGAGATGTAAAGCATTTGTTCAGCCAGCAACAAGTTTTCTACATTGAGTTCATCAACATTTTCTTTGTTTAGAGTTTTATGGGGAGACTTTAAACAAATTTTATGCACAGATAAAAAGTCGCAACAACTCTCGCTGTCCCACGCTTTACGCCTAATTTCTCCAGTCAAATTTAGTTCTGCCTTAGTCAGGCAATACTAAGTCGTGATTTCTGCCAGGAAAACACAAGAACACACAAATTTGTAGGTCAAAAGCTCTCTCCAGTTGTGATTCACGAATGACCAAAGGGAGCTTAGAGGCAAGTTTATGTTAGAAACCTTTATGAAATAGACTCAAGAAGAGCTTGGACTGGACAGCGATCTAAATGATCTACCACAGAGACAAAAACTCAATAAATCAGAAACATAGGCCGAGGCCAAACCACTAAGAGCTTTAAAAACCAAGCAATAAGAGTTAGTTTAAAACCTATTCTAAAACAGATGGGCACCCAGTGGAGGAAGGACAATTTTGCAATTTGACACAATAGGGAAAAAGTTCAAAGTGAATCAGCAAACTCTCTTGTGTGGCAGAGTGTCAGACCTTCATGGATATCGTGATCGTTGTGGACGGCTCGAACAGCATCTATCCCTGGTCTGAAGTCCAGAACTTCCTCAGCAACATTCTCAGCAAGTTCCACATCAGCTCAGACCAGATGCAGGTACAAACTGCTCTCCGCAACGTACCAGTGGCAACCGCCTGCAATTATTACACACATTTGTAATGGAAACTTGTGGGTTTGAGCTTAAGTCAAATAACACATCTCATAGACCCCTCTGCTGTTGCCAGGAGAAGGAACATTCTCATCTCTTGAGTGAAAACATGCACCAAGTGAAATTACCGGCAAGTTTGGCAAATATGACCAGAATGAACTGCTGCAATAACGTCACAGGACAAGAACCTTGGAGGTTTCTTTAGAAGAGCAGAAATCAGAAGGGAGGGTCTGGAGACATTACTCTGAAACGAATAACAAGAAGAGTGAGAGGGGGCTTGAGTTATGAAAAGGGAGGGTGGGGGGTATTGAGTAGCAGGCAGCATGAGGTGAAGAGGAAATACCTCTGGTTTTTGAATGAATTCAAAAATTCCCCAAGTGTGCTGTTTGCTTTAAGAACAGGGTTCGTACTTAAAGAGATAGTTCACTCTGGAAAACATGAGCTTTAGACGGTGTTTTGACCAACTGTGTGCAAGCACAGCCATGAATATGTGGCATTGCTGAAATGCTTCTGTGCTTGCATGTTTTATTCAGGTTGGTATACTGCAGTACGCAGAGGTAGCAGTCCATGAGTGGTCTCTGAAGGACTACCAGACCACACAGGAGGTGGTGGAGGCCGCCAAGAACATCAGCCGACAGGAGGGACGAGAGACACGCACTGCATACGCCATCCAAATGGCTTGGTAGGCTTATTAGTTACTGACCATAGATTATTCTTCTGCAACATGGGAAAGATTTGGCAGGAAACTATCTGCTTGTTTGGATTTTGATGCAACATTCTCTGAGGTTTCTCTATAACAATAACACACTGTGGAGTTTGTTCTTGTAATAATATTTAAGTTGCTAGAACTGTTTGCCTACTCTCTTTGTTCTCCAACGTGCTATTGATTAGATTAAATGTTTCGTCCTGCTTTACTGCATCCTATTAGAATCTGTAAAGTGAATGTAGACAGTTACTGCTGTCAGACATAAGCATAAAGTGTGGCCCTTTTTCACCCTTTCATGCATGAATTATGATCCTTTGTGTCAGGATTTTTTTCCAAATATTTTTAATTTTCTTAAGGCATAAAAAATAGGTAGGAAAAAAGATTTTGTTTTTATTTTGTTTAGGTGATCAATTGTAATTTTCTCCAAATACAAATTTGTTATTTTAAAAAAACATCAGTAGTATTATTCTTTAGGGGTTATCTGATGTCACAATATTTTTTTTACCTGTAAGAGTCGTCCACAGTAGAAGGAGGGACCGGGTCGGTTGCCGTGCTTTTTTGTCTGTCGGCCATATTGGATTTAACAAAAATAATTTCTTGCATTTGCACCTGATGGCCAGTAGTTGATAGTGTATTTTATGATGCATTAGTGTCCACTTCAGTGGTCTGTGTGTATTTATACCATAAATATCCACAAGAAGCACAAGAAAATGGCTTTTAGATAGCTGTCCCCTGTAGTGACCACTATGCATGAAAGGGTTAAGGTAAAATTAGTCTGTATAGAGTCAAATTCTGTTGAAATTCAAATAGACACTTTGAATGATTTTTTAAGAAAGAAAAACATAATATTGTAATAGCAGAAAGTTGAGGGTGAGAAAGGAAAACTCAGCTTTTTTGATGGGGGTTTTGTATTTAGTTTGCGTTGGAGCATAGAAAAAACAAAATGGAAAAATAACTCTGGGCAAGCAGGCATGACTCAAGGATCCAAACTCACGAGTAAATTTTATAGAGCTGTTATCAGCTAACATGGCACAGATGTGATGTTGTCTCTTAAAAATGCCAGTCATTTGGTTTCTTGCAGAACAATCTAGAAAACATTTATGTTAACTCAGAGAATTGCAACAAAGATTTTACACCACAAGAGATGTAACTTACTGTAAATCTCCTATAAGACTTCAAGCCAGTCACTTTTACCATAGCAAAGTTGTAAAACATGAGACATGTCATTCAAATCTTTCTTTATTTCTGACCATCTTACTTTACATATCATACGAGCTAAATGCAATGCATCCAAGTTAATAGTCCTCAATGCAGCAGTAAATGTAATTAAAGTGAAAAATAGTACATATTGTTGTGGTGATGAAGTATTTTTAACTGGAAATAGATTTATTTCATGTTTTTAAAGATACAGCTCTGGAAAAAAATTAAGAGCCCACTGCACTGAACCCCATTGAAAGGCTCGTGGTTATTTCACCAAATATTTATTTCTGAACTCTTCCTGAGTTAAAAAATTTGTATTGTTGTGTCTAAATGAACATGAACTTGTTTTCTTGAAATTATTTGAGGTTTGAGAGCACTGCATCTTTTTCATTATTTTGACCATTTCTCATTTTCTGCAAATAAATACAAAATTTTTGCCTGCAACTTCAGAGACATGTTGTCAGTAGTTTATAGGATAAAAATAATGTTCATTTTACTCAAACATTTACCTATAAAGAGTAAAATCAGAGAAACTAAAGTGGTCTCCTAATTTTTTTTCCAGAGTTGTAATTAAACATGATTCCAAATTTAAACATAATCATAATTACAGAAAATATCCAAATAACCTCTTGCTATGTCTCTCGTCGTGCATAATACCATCTCCTAATGTACAACATGTACAACAGCAACAGATAACCACATGAAGTGCCACAATTATAAGAAAAGGATAAAAGAAAGAAGAACAGGATCAAGAAGGAAAATGACAGGTTGAAAAAATATTGATGAGTCTTGATGTCAGCTGTGATATTCAGACGATAGGACCAGAATTTGATGTAAACAATTTAAAAGCATAGGTGTGTCTTCCTCATATTAGCTTAGACTGGTTGTTGTGTGTCACAGCACACTGATAGTACAAACTAACCATTATTTAAAGACAACATCCTTCCTGAGTATTGTTGCTGACCATATCAGTCCTTCATGACCACAGCAAACCCATCTTCCAGCAGGATAATGCACCATGTCTTCAAGTTCAAGTAATCTCAAGCAGATTTTCTGAATCAGACAATGAGTTCACTGTATTGCAGTGGCCTCCACAGTCACCAGACTGTTTCTTTACGCATTAGAAGTTCAAAGACTGGTGAATAGCCTTAAAGTATCTAATTCCTTTCAAAAATAAAATTCCAGCTTCTTTCAACTAGCTTAACCCACACGGCGCACCACACCCAGACGTGATCTGTGGCCATAGCTACCATTTTGGGGTGTGAGTCTTGGCGTGACGTTCCCTTTCTGTACACACATACGCAGCCACCAAATACGCAGCCACACAACCACTCAGGTAATTGGAGGGTTCCTGTTTTCTGCTACATTTAAAGGGGGAAAGATTTTGGAAAAGCAGTGAAACTAAACCATTACAACAATGAACAGAAAAAACATATTATATGAGCTTAGTGTTGCTGCTAGGCAAGAAAACTCTCACTTTGGATGAATTTACATAAAAACATCCTCACCTAATCACACATACTTTCTCACATATGGACAGATAGAATAGTTGGCACAGAGGAGAAACATGACAGGGTCGAAAAGCAGCTGAGCTGGGCGAACCAGCAGCTGGGTCAGCACCACTAAGGGCGTGGCACGGCCTGGTCAGCCAAGTAGCGCTCCTGCAGCTGTGAAAATACACTCAGGAACATTTACAGACACATAGTCACATTTTCACTTTGGGGTTACAAAACTAATTTAGTCAAATTTAGAATATTAGCAATTAAACCTTCTCTTAACGGGAAGCATTCATAGGATTCATGCACTGACCTCCTAACCTCAGCTTTAACCTCTTAAACTGCATGCTTGGCTTTTAACCTTTTTCTCTGACTTTGTGCTTGTTGTAACCTTAACCATGAACCCAAACAACAAAAATAGATTCTGACAGGCAGGAAAAGTGTTTGGCTTTTGATAATCAGATTCTTGTTAGACTTACAGAAATTAGTTGTTACAAGGGGAAAGGATATAAAGAAAGTCAATATTTCTGTAAAATTGCTGCATCCTAATAAACAGTGAAGGTTTATCAGCAATTAAAATGCATAATTCTGCAACAAAATAGATTTTTTTCATGCTTAAAACGTTTAAGACACTTATCTAAAGTGAAAATTACACTATTTTTTTATAGTTAAACTATGTAGTGTTGGAGGATATCACATAATAAAAAAATCTATTATTTAATGTATAATCTTTTGCTGAACGTTGAAGTTAAAGTTGTGTCAACGGGGCACAACTCATTTGAACAGATACAGACTCAGAGATGTTTTGTCATAATGCACAGTGAGACCAAAAGCAGTGTAGCAGCATCCATTACCAGCTAGAGAGCACGGTGTTGGAAGGGTGATGATCTGGGCTTGTTTTGCATCTGCAGAAGATATTACGGTAAAGAAGCCAAACACAACCTTGTCTGAACTCTAAAGTACTGCACGGTTGAGTCAAATCTGAAGTCAAATTGTGCTATGCTGCATCAAAACTTCACAGGAAAAAAACTAAAATTTCAGTATTTCAGTCAAAATCCAGATTTCTTTGGAACTTGGTGGAACATTAAAATTACTGTTCAGAGGAGAATGCACACAGACAACAATGAACTGAAGGGACATTGCAAAAAGGAGTGGGTCTCAACTCCCCCAGAATGATGTGAGAGAGAGATAAGTTTATACAGAGGACAACTGAAGGGTCTCAGCATAACAAACACTATTAACATAAAGCCCTGAAACAAAAGTATGTTTGTGTGTATGTGTGTGGGGGGGATGTTACTTCAGATAAATGCGACATGAAATCAAAATAACAAAATTATTGAACTTTAACTTATTTTGACCACTATTATAATTGGTAGAAAACTTTAATAGAGCCGACATTTTGTCTTCTGACAGACTTTTAGAGAGGCAACACTGATTATGATTATGGGTGATTTTATTCAGATAAAGTAATACTTTATTTGTTCTTAAATTTGTTAGTTTACATGTGCCGCTTCCAAATGAAGCTGTTGTGTGAAACACCAATATCCCTTCATTCCTGGTTTGCTATAAATGCCATTTCCTTAAATCCCAACATTGAAATATTTTTTAAAATAACAAAGCAAAGTACGTATTGACAGCAGCAAAAAATATTTCCAAATCTCTAATAGCTGCATTCAGATTCTGCTTCACTCATTGTTGAGCTTGTTTTTTTTCTCTATTACATGTTTATTATGCATATTCTGTAAAGTGCAGAGCATAAAATAAATGCTGATTGCTTCATAAAGAAAAAATAACATCTTACAAGTGGATAAACCACTGACGTCTCTATAGCTCCACCCGTCTCTCAGTCACCCACAAACAAAAGCATGCCGCTGTGCTGTGTCATTACCACTCTGCTGAGACTCAATAAACTGACTTGTAAATCCAGCCAGGGCTCCCAATTAGCTCTACTTACTTTCTCCGCTCTTTTATCTGCTTTTTTTATGCCTTCCTTTTATTTCCATTCGCATTAAGATGCGTCTTTATTCTCTGCCTTATTTGCTTAGTAAGCATGTTTAATATGTAATTTATTTTTTATTTTTTTCATACTTAGTTTTTCTTCTCATAAATCAAATTGCTTTCCGGTCACTTTGTGCACCTTTTACGTAGGTATTTGTCACCCCTGATTCACTTCTCTTTTCTGTTTTTCCTCTCATTCTTTTCATCCTCTGTTATTTGCAGGCTGCTGAGGGGAAATGGTTGTTTTTAACTCCAAGTTTCTTGTGGCTGACCACAATGTTATATTTAGGCGAGGGCTACAGTTAGACTTGGAAATGACTGAGATCACCAGGGGTGACTAGGCACTGTGTGTGCATATGTTTGTGTGTGCTGGTCTGAGGCTTACCAACCCCATTCAACCGTTGAACCAGGTCCCAGAGAGAACAGGTTTCCTGCAGACAAACAGGGTGCGGCATGAGACTGTCAGTGCATTTGTCATTTGGGTTTCTCCTTCTGGGTTACAGCTAAACTACAAGGGAATTCACAAATGTGGTCGCTGTGTGTAGTGACACATGCGAGCTGCATGCAGTGATCAATGTGTGTTAACTGGCAGCTGGGGTATGTGTGTCAAGTGTTGTTAATAAACATCTGAAATTCTCCAGATGAATCCTGCCATTTAATTCAGGGCGGGAACTCAAACCCAGAGTTTCATTGTTTTATTAGCTGGTTATTCTCCTCAGAGAAACCCTTGATACTGTATATTATCACACGGAGGAAGTTTATTTTGATGTTGTAAGATCCCAAGTGACTGGATACCTTTTGGGTTTCCTCCCTTTCACACGTTTCACAACCGCATTTTTTTCTCTCTCCCTCCTTGAGTTTGTTTCAAATTCAGCTCAGTTTGGCATGATCAGCAGCTTTAAAAGCACTGTTTTCTATCTTTTTTTTTTTTTTTTTAGCACAGAGGCGTTCAGCGCTGAGCGTGGAGCCAGGGAGGGCGCCACCAAGGTGATGATTGTGGTCACAGACGGGGAGTCGCACGACGGGGACGAGCTGCCAGACGCTCTGGAGGAATGCGAAAGCAGAAACATCACCAGATACGCCATCGCTGTGAGTGTTATCTGACGCTCAATGGTGCAGCATTAATTATTAGACTGATTTCCACTGCTTTCAGATATCTTTTTACCTTTTTTTTTTTACAATTCACAATTTAGAGTAACTGTGAATTGTAATTGTGAAAAGCACAGCAAACAACTAATATGCAATCTCCTCAGAGGGTGCAGAGCAACTCTGATATTCCTCCCATATTGTGCAAATGTGGCATGGCCTCTGTAAACACCCAGAAGCAACCGCACGACATCACCACAACTCTCCCAAAATAACTGCCTAATTACCAAATGAACCCTTTGGGCCCATTGAAATATCCAGCTGGGAACAAAAACATTCTTCCTTGTCCGGCTCCACCCGACCCCTCCATTCTGCATACAGAGGTCCAATGAAAGTGTCCGCAGGTCAGGCAGAGACCAGTGGTTGAACCCCTCCTCATCGAGCAGGAGAAGCACAAGAACAAATGAGCTTGCATGACAAGGAAAAGCAAATTAAACTAACAATTTTAGGTTAAAGAGCTTATTTATAGCACAGCCAGTTCAGTGTTTTGACAGTTCTTTTGATCTTTTTCCAAGATCACGGAAAGAATCTGGATCATCGTAAAGAGTTGAGTAGGGATTAGAGACGATGCCGTTTTGTGTTCATCAGTCTGCAAGGCCAACATGTGTGGTGGTTGGAAGACAAAGAAGAAAACTGAGTCATCCAGGAAAAGATTAAGCCTGTTTCATTGCTATGTGATGAGGCTGATGAGGGTCCGGTACACCAGGTACCTTCCCACACATCCAGGAGCTGCTGTGCTGAGGCACAGGCGATGGGGAGCAGAGGAGATTAAAACCAAAGCACTGCATTCAAAATGCAACAATAAAAATAGAAGGAAAAATTTTTTTGTAAATTGTCCAATTTACTGCAAAATGGTGTTTGAGCTCAAACAGGTAACCTGCGCAGTGTGTTGTGTAACTTCATCTCTTCTGCTGATCACTTGAAAAAGTTGCTCAGACACGCATGACATGAGTGTTTCCAGTAGGCTGGTGTGAAACCTGCTTTACAAAAATGTAGAGGTGGCTTTATGAAGGACATCGTCTGCAACTGGATCACAAAACAAAGAGCAGTTTGATGCCCTGTAGAACCTGAAGTTTCATTATTTCATTGAAGGAAAAAGCTCAGCAGTCCTGCTACGTTCAAAGACAGCAAGACTGTTGTCATCAGGGGTCATGGCTGAATGAAAAGCCAACAGAAAACCACATGGAAGCCAGTTAAGGATTATGGCTTACTGATACTTTGATCAGTTATTTGCCTAATTTATTTTCTGTCTCTTGCCTCAGTTTTTTTTTTTTTCTTTTTGCAGGAAAGGTTCCAACAAAATATGCTTACCATCAAAAAGCACAAAATGCAAATGTAATTTCTTCCACAGTCTTAAGATTTTATTCCAGATTGTACCACAACTTCTGTGGGCATACCTCCAAACTCTGAATAGGCTGCTTGACAAAAGTTTTTAATTTTTCAGGTTTCAGTTAAGGGGAGACGTGTAACTGCTTCACAACAAATTTGGAAGAGTTAAAACAACACTGTACCAAGTCTACTTAGTCCTTTTCAAAATGGATTTCAGTTTAACAGAGTTATTTCATCAAGAGTTTGAATAGCTATAACTATTTCAAATGTTAGAATTACTCAATCTCTGGTTGAAATAACTCTGAAAGAGTTAAATTCTGATCAGGACCAAATACACTCGGCAAAGCGTTGATTTAACTCTGCAGAATTTGCTGTGTTGGCAATAAGGTCAAGGAGGAAATTGAGCAAGTAACTATTAGTTTTTAGAATAAAGTATTGCAATCACTACAAAACATTTAATACAATTCCAGGTTTTAGAGTCTTGCTTTTATTTTCTCACGGTAATCAGTAAAAAAAAAACAGATTTTGTATTTTGTGTGACTGATTCCGTCTCAATGTACCTCCACAGAGTATTGCTTAGTAATCAGGAGTGCACAGTCTGGAGAGTTAGCTGCTTTGTAATAAGAAAACCCTTTACTTTCGTCCTGACTAAAATACTACTGGTGCCTGCCTCTCCACAGCAATCCCAAAACTGGTTTTGGACATGCAGAAACTTTCTGTATGATGTGAAATTCCACAAAATAGAAGAAAGTATCTTAGCCCACATGGTTCAGTGCTGGAAAACCAATGAAAACCTAGTTGGGGAGTAGGACCAGGCTGCAGGATGAGGCATGCCTCTATGTAGAGTTTCATTTTCCACTTGTTGCTGCTTAACCACATTCAGATGGTCAGGGAGGTCGTGCAGATTGTGAGGTGGTCTTAATGCTAAAGCATCAAAACATAAACACCAAGCAATAATGTGTCCATCTTATGCAGATGTAAAAAGGGGGCTTTGGACTCAGATGGTAAAAAGTCAAGTGATGACAGTTAACTGCTTCCTATAACAGCAGGTATGTTATGATTTAGTATTTTCTGCACTGCATGCACATTTTGACAGTGCACAGGAAAGTATGTCATTGTAGAGGTCAGACCTCTTCAAAGTACAACGCAGTAACAGCAGATTGTTTTATACATCAGAGTCATGCAGATATTAAAAAGACATCTGTTGTTTGTGTAGTTTATGGCGCTCATTGCATGGTTGCTGTTCTAATTAAATATTTGACAAATGATACACATTTGGGAAATACTGTTCCCTCTTTTCTATTTTTCTCTTTAATATCAGATATAAACTTTCAAAATCCACCATAACATGGAAGCTTCTGGATTTTTTCTTTCTTTCTTCTATAGGGTCTTAATGTACAGATTTATTAGTATTATGTGACACAGTACACCCGATTACATCCTCCTCTGTCCTTTAAATACAGAGGATTTTCTTTGCTTGGCAGCCAAGTTTCAGGGAAACATTCATGGTTTGGTTTTTCTTATGGATTTTTTTATATGTTCTTGAAATTGATTTTATTTTCAGTTTCCTCCAGCTCTGTGTTTTACAGTTAATGTGTTTCCATGGGACAAAACTTGATGATTGATGAAACTCCTAATAACATCCACAAATTTTGCTTTTCTATTTTAATTCAACATGGAGAATCATTGAAATGCAAGGAATGATTTGCCTTGAGAAGTCAATTTTGTCTGTTTTTTATGATCCCATTGTTGGTTTTGTGTTATCTACTATTTTGTCTTTTCACAAATTCTGATGTTTATGTCTCTTCTTTACTGCCATTCAGGTTCTGGGGTATTATATTCGCAAACAGCAGGATCCAGAGACCTTCATTAATGAGATCAAGTACATCGCCAGCGACCCAGATGACAAGTACTTTTTCAACGTGACCGATGAAGCTGCGCTGAATGACATTGTGGACGCTCTGGGAGATCGGATTTTCACTCTTGAAGGTGAGGGTGTTATCAATCAAGAGTTAGTGTAGTTCATGTTCCTGGGTGAGGTGCAGGAAATCATTGGATATGTAGCCCAGTCTTCTTATTCTATGCTCCCCTTCTGAATACAATTGCTTATTAGAGCAATAAAAGAAATTGTTCAGAGCACAGCTGACAGATAAGTTTAAAAAAATGTATCTTGTGCTTGTGCCTCACCTTTCTAATGTCACCCTGAGCAACTGCCTATGTCACCTGTATCACAGGAGACATGCCGGACAGAAGCGACCGTGACAGGACTTTATATGATTAAGTCAGAAAATAACGCTAAGCTTGAACAATTTGTTTTACGCTCATCGTCAGCAAATAAATATGGCTTTAATTTTCATACTCCAGCACTTCATAACACTAGCAACACCTCCTTCATTGCCAGAGGGATTTTTAACCTGGTTGCAAATATCAATTAACAACAGTGATGTCCAAAGCCAGTTCTCATGGGCCAGTTTCTTGCATGTTTCCCTGAATCATATTTATTGAATTAAATTCAGGTGAGTTATTCATTAGTTGGCTCCTCCAGAACTGGACTTAGTTGTTTCTGTCATGCTGTGCTGGATAAGGGACACATCTAAAACATGGAGGACAATGGCCTCTGGACACCCCCGGTTAATTGAAAGCAATGCCATCAGTAATGTTCAAACTGATTTATAAAGTAGTGCTTAAAATCTCAACACAATAACAATCCAATAACTGCATGAAATGGTTATATTGTATTGTTGTAACCTTCGAAAACACAACTTTTCTAATCCCCTGCAGCTATCTGGTATGTAGAGAGAAACAGTGTCTCTAAAAAAAGGACAAAATAAATCCAGATTCAGTTTCAGCAGTCTTAGTTTTATTTTATAGATAACAACATATGTCAAGTTTTTACCATAGGAATTAATCCATTGGTTTATATGTATAAGTTATAATATTTTCCATGTGACTTAGAAATAAAAATTGAAACTTGCACCAAAAAAAACAAAAAACAAAAACAAAAAAGGTATAGCTGGTACCAGATATCACCGTAGTTGCAGAAATGTGGGAGGAAGGCTTTTGAAACTGATGCCACCTTTAAATGTTCAGGAAAATCAAAGAGGAAGGGGCAGGAGGAAAGGAAATGTCTGTCACCATCTGCGTTTGAGGGCGTTAAAGATCAGATCCTTTGAGACATAACAAGGAAAGGGAAGGGAGGAGAATACGAACAAAGAAAGGAGAGAAACAAGAGATGCTGACATGCTGTCCTCCTTTAGGTACCCTGGGCTACAACCAAAGCACGTTCCACATGGAGATGTCTCAGATCGGTTTCTCAACGCACACACTGGATGTAAGTTCTACTTGTGTTAATTTTTAACCATGTGGTAAATATGAACTGACTTGTCCGTTATTTAATCCAAACTAATTTCTTCAGGATGGCATTCTGTTTGGGATTGTGGGCGCCTACGACTGGGATGGAGGGGTGCTGAAGGAAGGGACCAATGGAGTAATTATCCCCCCCAGAGAAGCCTTTGAAAGTGAATTTCCATTGGAGCTCAAAAATCATGCCGCTTATTTAGGTACAAAGATTTCACAAGCAACCTTTTTGTGTTTATTAGTTTTCATATAAAGGGTGATTAAAATGTTTTGGAGTGTAGTATTGTTCATTGTTTTTTAAGGTAGAACCTTCATCGTGTGAAAAACTATTTTTTTTTTAATAATCAGATCTTTGCTTTTGGGTCTTCTCTCTGTAGAACTGCCTCTGATCCTGCTGAATGTTTTAAATGCCCCGTGATTGTTGTGCAGTCTGAGATAGCAGCCCTTTCCTCCATAACAAAAATTATAAAGCAATTACAGCCCCATAACTGTCACCTGGATAACAAAGAAGCAAACATTCCTGGTTGTGGTGTACATCAGGATTTCATTTTAGGCCCCGTCGTTTTCATTTCGTTTTCTTCCACTTGTATCATTGTTCAGAAAATACAGCATCTTCTTCCTCCTCTTTGCTAATGAAATACACATTCTCTGGAGTTAAGCCAATAATTCAACTCCACTTCACTACATTAATGTCTTAAAAACATACAATCTTGAATGGAATATGTCTTTTTCAGGTTAAACAAAAATAAGAAAAACAGAAGTTGTTGCAATCTCAGTGCTAGTCTGGGATGACTTTGATAGTATCATTAGTTCTCAATTTTTTTGTTCTTTTTTTGCCAGAAACTTGAGTTTTATTTTTATTAATCACTTTAAAATTCAGATTTGCTGCTGTTTGGACTGGTTTATTTCAGCAACGGTTGTTAAAAGAATCAACAGTCCGAAAGTATCTCACTACTTTTTTTAAATGGCATGCTTGGATTATTGTAAGTTTTCGTACAGTTATCTTCTTTGCATGCAAATCTCCTTATTGGAGCTTAATGGTATGACTGACGATATCATCCAGGTTTAGCTTCCTAGTACTAGTTTCCATTTTTATAAAACTACTTTTATAATTCTGTAATGTTTTTCTAAGAGTCTTCATGGGCTACAATAGTTTCCTCTGTATCTTAGAGATATTTTGAGCATTTGCACATTTTTCCAGAGTTTTAAGATTGTCAAAACCAAATCCTTTTGCAAGATCAGGCAAAATGCAGGGAGTCAGACTCTTTTCAATCACAACCACAGCGCTCTGGAACCGTCTCTTATTTCAAGTTTGATCTGCCCAGGGCTATTAACGCTTCTCAAACATTTGTCTTTTGACAAACTTTATTCTCTGGTTTATTAGAGACACTGGGTTGCTTTAGCTCTGCTTTATAAATTAATAAAATAAAAAAGTCCTTCATTCTAGACAGTAAACTTAGCTGAAAGCAGTGACATTAGTAAATTAAATGATGAAAGAGAACTTGACAAAGAGATGCAATGAGAACGAAAAACATTTAATCCACCACTAACTTTTTATGAATCATCAGCTGGTGTTTATATTAGGGTCTAAATTTGGCTCCTCATAAACCCAAAAATATCCCAACACTTCTAAGTGAATTATCTCATTTTTGCTCCTCTTTTAGAACTTGTTGTTGGGGTATCGTCAATGCTGTCTTTACTCTGCCTTTAAAAATCTGTGGTTGTGTCATCTTTGTTTATTTAGACAGCTGTGTTTCATGAGAATCAGAATAAGTATGTCTGAGGTTTACTAAGAGGGGAAAGGTCAAGCTGAACATTTATTGAAAGCTTTTATCACGCTTAAAGTGGCCAAAACCCTCTGTACAAATGGTAGTAACATGTGCCCTGGTTAAAGGAGTTATGATAGGTCAGTTCTAAATACTGATGCAGAAGGAATTCACTTTACAACACTTAACGGATATTTTTCTGGGTAAAACCTCATTTTTTATTGCATCAAAACAAAGCAAAACTGAACAGGAGCACAAAATTAGCACATAATTGGTTTAAATCAACAATTTTGTCGGTGTTCAGTCAACAACATTAAGCTTGGCCAGTTTTATTCCCCCTTGAAGGTCATTTGTAGGCAGCCGCTGCCTTGTCTGATTTGTATTTGTGTGTGTTTGCAGGGTACACTGTGTCATCTGTGGTCATTGGCGACTGGAGGAGGCTGTACGTGGCTGGGGCTCCTCGATTTAAACACAAAGGCAAAGTCGTTTTATTTGAACTCCATGAAAACGGCTATGTTGACATCGTGCAGGCTTTGAATGGAGAACAGGTGAACTTCTGTTGCTGAATGTTCCTCCAACATCAACAATTACTGCAAACAACACAGCAAGGGCTCCACCTACTGGGATTAAGATGAATTTACATGCTTCTGTGTTTAGATTGGATCTTACTATGGCAGTGAACTGTGCGGGCTGGATATCGATAAAGATGGCATCACTGACGTCCTTTTGGTTGCTGCTCCCATGTATCTCGGCTCAGGAAACAAGGAAGCTGGAAAAGTCTACATCTACACTCTCAATGGGGTAACAAAGCAGTGACATCTTAAACATGCAATAACAACTATTTTTAGTAACTTGGTGATCATTCTTCTTTCCCTTGTCTCTTTGTTTTCACAGGAGGGAAAATTTATATCTAATGGGACTCTGAAATCAGACAATAAGTCTCAGGATGCCAGGTTTGGTTATGCACTGGCGGCTGCTCCCGATCTGAACCATGATGGCTTCACTGACCTGGTGGTTGGAGCTCCGCTTGAGGATGAGCACGGAGGGGCCATCTATATCTACCATGGATACGATATTTACATCATCCATGACTCCAAACAGGTAGTTTTGTTAGGTACTCTACAGTGCAAAAGTAAACCACTTTTTAAAAAATACTGAATCAGATCAGCAATTTCCCAGGATTTATATAAGTCTTTAGCTGTAATTTCACTTCATGTCCTGTCCTTGCACCTGAAAATAATGAATGAGGAAGAAATGTGTACATCTGCAGTTCGTATAAGTGGAATTAAGTTAATAGCTCTTTGGTAATTTACTTGCAGCTACTAAGAAACTATTTTACGTGTTAAACCGTGTTATCTTTGGTATATTTCATAGCTTCCACCACAGATACAAGAACTAATAATATTCTTTTGACTGCCTGCTATTAATAAAATAAGGATTTTTCCTTAGTTTTGTGGCATATGTAGACACAAAAATCACCTGAAATAAAGAATGTTTTGTCACATCTGATTGTTTAACAGTACAGATAAGTTGCTTAAAAACCATTAAAAAATATCTGTATAAAAAAAGGTCCGATTTTCAGTTTTATAAAAACATGTTTATTTACGACTTCATTCTGCGTCTCAGAATTAAGTCACTAATATCTGCTTCTCTCCTCCTCCCAGCATATATTAGGGTCGTCCCTCTCCCCCTCTCTTCAGTATTTTGGCCGTAGTGTAAGTGCCCGGTTGGACTTGGACGGTGATGAGCTGATAGATTTGGCAGTGGGAGCTCAGGGCAGAGCCGTGCTGCTCAGGTAAGCAACCACAGCGTTTATTGCAAAGGGTGCTAATGTGACACAGAAAGACACTTTACAAGCAGTTAGGATCTTTTTTTTAAGATAATTGTTTCTCATTCCTGCTCTTATAGCTCCAGAAGCATCGTCCAGATCAATGTAAGTTTGTCCTTCCAGCCGCACTCCATTAACGTCATTCAGAAGACGTGTCAGAGGGGCGGCAGAGAGTCAGCATGCCTCAACGCCACAGCCTGCTTCACGGCCGTTTCACGCTCACCTGGACCATACAGCAATGCTTTTGGTATTTATTTTTTTTATTTTCATTTATTTATTTGTTTATTTTACTTAAAGACCTTAAAAATATGCTGAACAAATCTATTTTTTTAGTCAGATGAAGCAGCATGACAACATGAAATGATCATAAAATAGTTATTTTGCTCACATGTATGGAGAAAATGAGGTTATAGTGAAAAGAGCTAAAGAACCACTTCCTGAACGTTAAATTGCTCTGTTAGGGAAAACGTGACTCATGTGAAAAAGTTTTTAAAAAGCAATTAAAGTTCGAATATAAAAACAATCATTTCAAAGCTGAACATTTTTCTGCTGTCAGCATACTTTCTGGGAAAAGTTTTGTCCATAAACAAACCAAATGTGACCAGCTTTAAATCAAACCAGATTAATCTAAAAAAGAAATAGTTTATTTTCCAGCTCACATCTCTTTGATTCATGCTTCTTCCTTAGATCTTTGGGTGTCAGCCATGTTGGATGACAGGAAGTTTTCAGCACGAGCTCTGTTCGATGAAAGCTCCCACAGACAGATGCAGCTTCCAGTGCGAGTGCAAACAAGAAAAACTCTCTGCTACAAGCTGCCTTTCCATGTATATGTGAGTATCTGTGCAACCATGCAGTCAACACCAGTGATGAAAAAATCTAGCCTGGACCACAAAGTGGTCTCTGACTTTGTGTTGTTCCCAATGTTTCCTTTCTGCTTAGGGCCAATTGAATTTTCTTCTGATGAAATGGTGTTCTTAAAATTGATGAGTCTGGTTTGAGGTCTCTGAATATTACAGGATTTGTGGTGCTGGGGTTCATCATTGTCCTGGCTGCACATTCACGGGATCATGCAGTCCTTGTTCTCTCAGATTTAACAGCTCTCTTAAGCACAGTTGATCATAAATTTTCATCTGCAGCATTGTGGGGACATGTGTGGCACAGATGAGCCCCGGCTGGTCGAAGTTTGCACTGGTCTAAATAATTCCTGTTTTTTTAATGTATTACATTTATAAATGGCGTCCCACAGGGTGTGATACTTCAGTTTCTGGTATTTTCTTGACATCTGCTGTTCCTCAGCTTTCTTCTTAGATACCAGACAATTGCCTTTCTCTCAAACAGAAAGCCGACAATCCAACTTTTTTGTTTTTTAAAATGAGCTTCTTTTTGCAAATTTGCAAAATTGAAACAAATTTGTCACTTAGAAGCAGAAATTCATTGCTTCATTACAGCTGATATATTGGTTGGATGTTGACCAGCTGTGGTTTTCAGCTTGTGCAAAATGCTGCATATTATTCTCTTTTTATCCTCACTGCACTGAATTTTAGACATATTTCTTATATACATTTGACACAAAATTAGGTGTCCGTTTTATTTAGACTTTATTCCTTATATACTGTTTATGTTGCTTATTTCAGTTAATTTTTTGCTTCTATTGTATTTGGTTTCAAATAATCTGTCCAATCTAACTGGCTGTTTTTAAAGTACTTGGTAAACAAATGTAGCTGAAGCCTCTCTATCTGCTGCACAGGATACAGCAGATTATATTCGCCCAATCAGCTTCTCACTGCGGTTTAAGATCAACGACACAGAGACGGGTCCGGTGTTGGATGAAGGCTGGCCAACAAGTGTCAAGAAATTTGTAAGCAGCACAAAGCTAACTCCGCTCCATTTTTATTTTCACGAATAACCTTTCTCGTCCTTCTATCCAGATACCATTTTTCAAAGACTGTGGCGAAGATGACGTTTGCACAACAGATCTGGTCTTGCAGGCACACCTGGACATCTCTGGTACAAGGTACAGATCTGCTTTAGCTTTCTCTCCTGAAAGCCAGTCAAAGTAAAACGTCTTCTGGTTGTTAGATCTGAGTGAGTCATGTTTTCTCACACAGGCAGAAACCTTATGTGATTCGCAGCCCTCGTAGGCGTCTGGCGGTGGAAGTGCAGCTCCAGAACAGGCTGGAAAATGCCTACAACACTAGCCTGAAGCTGCACTACTCACGCAACCTCCACTTCTCCAGCATCAGCATCAAAGTAAACTCTGCTTTCATGCTCCTACACATGCAGCGAGGTTTGAGTGCGATATTTAATTGCTATTATTTTTTCCTTTAATTTTAACAAAGGAGAATGCCAACTTCAAGATAGAATGTACCGCTCTTGGCTCAAACAGCCACTCGTGTAACGTCAGCTACCCAGTGTTTCGCTCTCATTCAGAGGTAACCTCCTGCTGAGGAAGCTGATCTCTTCACACCTCTCTGCCCTTCAAGTGGGATGCATCACTTCAGCAGTCTCTGTTGCTCTTTGTTTCCAGGTGAATTTTATGTTGGAGTTTGAATTCAGCTGCACCTCTTTGCACAATCGGGTACAAATGAAGCTCAATGCTACCAGGTAAGCTTGTCCAAATATTTCAAATCCCAAAGAACAAACAGAAAAGGACAACATTTTTAGTGATATCCATCTTTTTCTGTCTTACAGTGACAGCAGTGAGAGAGAGGAAACTCTGGGGGACAACAGTGTTCAGCTGCAGACTTTTGTGCAATATGAGCCAGATCTCTTTGTTAGCAGGTTTGAGCATAGAATAAACTTAATTTACAAGCTTTATTTACTTTTTTTGTCATCATTACTGATGTGGAGCTCTTTTGTTTGGCTGTTTTTTGTTTAGTGAGTCTAACCTGAACCGCTACGAGGTCCATCCCACACGGACAGCATCAGAAGCCATGGGTCCGGAGTTCTACACGTACATCAGGGTAAGTTTCTCATTTTTTCTCCTTCAACCATCTGTCTGAAAGGTTAGTAAAGAAACTGTCACGTTCAGCAGAGGAACTGAAAGTGACAAAGCTTCAGTGTTAAAGCCAGCTGTAGCAACATTTTTAACCTCATTTTATAATAGAAAGCTAGAGCTGAGAACATTGCTTTCACCTGCAGAGGTGGAAAGCACACATTTTCTTTAGATTTCTGCAAAAGGTTTTTGAAAACCATGTACAATTTTTCTTCCACTTTGTAATTATCCACAGTTTTGTGTTCGTCTGTCACATAAATCCTAATAACATACATCAAATGTTTTGGCTGCAACGTGACAGAAAGTGCAGAGCAGACCAATCCTTTCGAACAATACCACCGAAAACAAAAATAATTCTGTACCTGCGTGACTTCACTGCTCAGATTAGCAGATTTGACAAATTAAAGAGACATTTCTTTCAAAATAATCAGGTACTGAAATGAAAATGAACTAAAATTGACCCTTAGAAAGACTGGAGACCCACTGATCTTATCTACAGGCATTTAGGGTGAATTTGCACAGTGCTGTTTAGATGTCATTACTGTACAGGTTGAAGTAAAATGTGTGTTTTTTTTTTTTTGTCTGTTTTTGTAGCTACTGAATATCGGCTGTTACTCTGTGAGTAATCTGGAGCTGCGTGTGCTTTTGCCCTCCGTGGCAGCAGAAGACGCGGTCTTCATGACTGTAACGGATGTCTTCACATACAACGTGAGTGGGCCTTCGTGATTTGTTTTTATGTGTATTGAATTTGAACGATGTGACATTTTTAAGCTTCCCCTCAGGCCACAGGAATAAAGTGCGGAGTGCTGAGTGATGTAACCCAGTTGAAGTCCAGACAGAAAGACGTTCGTCCCCTTCATCCCGAGGACATGATGCATGATGAAATACTGGTGAAGCCCTTTGACTCAGGAATAAACACCAAGAAGTCATTTTACAGGCTGTAACATGGCATATTTTATGTCCAGAACTGCAGTCGGTCGTGGTGCACCGAGGTCGTCTGTGAGGTGCGACAGCTCGGTCAGCAGGCGGTTATACGAATCAGCCGCAGAGCTCATGATGACTTTTTCAGAAAAGTGAGTTAAAAGAGCGTCACGTGGAAGACAAGAGTCTTTCCAAATGATGTAAAGATTGCTCATCCTTTGTGTGTGACTCTGTAGGTCAAATATAAGTCAGTGAGGATAATTAGCGCCTATAGTCTCTCAGCTCAGGAGACTAACCTCATCACTCTGGGAGCAGGAACAGTCCAGGGGGAGGTAAGACTGCAGAATGCTCCCACCCAGCAATGGGAGGAGATATTTGAGTGTTTTTAAAAAGTATGTAGACTATTTGAAGCTTTCAGCGTTTCACCGTGCTCCAGCTACACACCTCACAGTATTTTATTGTATTTTTTTTTTATGGGACAGAACAGCACAAAGTAGTGGGTAACTGTGACGTAGAAAGAAAATTATACAATTTTTAAGAATCACTCTTTGCCATAATTACAGCTGCAAGTCTTTTGTAGTATTTTCCTACCAGCTTTGCACACCCGAAGACTGTTGGACTTTGCAAAAATAGCTCAATCTCTGTTATTTTTAGGTATTTAAATAGATAACCAGTTATTTTTAATTCAGAGTTTTGACTTGTTCATTCTTGCATGAACATGCTTTTATCTAAACTGTTCCATTATTGGTCAGGTTATATCTTTAGATTCATTGTCCTTCAGGAAGGTGAAGCTTTTTTCTGGTCTTAAGTCTTTTGGCGGCTTAAACAGGTTTTCTTTCAAATTGCCTGGGTAAAGTCTGAAATTAAATTTGTGAGATGTGATAACATTAAACAAGCCTTTTATGCTTAAAAACCTTGCAAAAAAAGTTGGTCAAAAACTCTCAACTGTTTGCCAGGGACTGCAAAAACAAGTTGTACAAACTTTTTTGCATTTATTCATGTTATCTTTGTCAGAAATGAAAGTTAGTTTGTTGTTATGAAATACATAAATGCGTCAAAAAAGCAGCAACAGCTGGTTGACACATAAGGAAAACTTGTTGCACTACAATTTATTTAGGAGTATCATGGTAAAGGGGAATGAACTCATATGACCTTCCTAAAATAACTACCTATGGCATTTTTGCCAAAGTGATTTTGGCAAAACAAAATAATTTTTGACAAAAGGAAATGAGCAAGGTCATTATTTTAGGAAGGTGACAATATACAAACCACATTTTTCAGATTTTATTGAAAAACTAAAATGTGACAATAATGTACCATTTCCTGTTTGTGTATAGAACAAAACACTAATGAGGCTTGTAGTTGTACGAAGATAAAAGCTGGTTGTGAACACTTCTGCAAAACACTGATTTCTCTTTCCAGACTGTCCTGGAGGTGCTGAAGGGCCGAGCTATTCCTATCTCGCTCTGGATTTTGATCGGCAGCATCATAGGTGGTTTGCTGCTATTAGCACTCATAATATTCATACTGTGGAAGGTAACCGAATAAATCTCTTATTGGAAGTTCAGAAAACGTAAGTTTGTTACAGGCCAGATATTAATCTCAGCTGTCCTGTTGTTCTTAAAGCTTGGATTCTTCACACGGAAACACAGAGAGGATGAAAACCACGAGGACTGAGACAGAGTTTACAAAGAAGACGACCAGATGAGCAGAATCTGCCTTCGAACAGGCAACATGATGAAGTTCAACTTGAAGAGTTCAACATGAATTTCCAGGACCAAAGTCAGTGTCACCAGGGTCCGACAGAAATGCACTGCCCAAGATTTTCAGGGTCAGTAGGGGCAATTATGTAAATTATCTTTTTTTTTTTTTTTTTTAAGCAAAATGTATCAAACTACAGTTATTTTATTTAACTTGCAGACTTTTTCCACGATTTCATATTTTAAACGGTCATAACAGGTTATGTTTGGGGGTTTTTTTGTGTGTGTTTTGTTTGTTTTCTAATGGAATAAAAACAGGTGGGGAAAAAAAAGGTGTTTTGATATTTATTCAGTCGTGATCCACACCATAAAAACAAGAAAAACAACATATTCGGTCAAAGTTAACAGAAACACTAAAGAAATCATTTTTTAAAATGATGACATTTTGGATAAATTTTAACAATTACGACTCAAGATGTAGACGTGGAGCTGACGTAGGATTCTAAGATAAAGATGGTTTCATCTACTTGGTTCTCCGCTGAATCTAACCTGGAAAAGGACAAAAAACAGAAACATAAAGAGACTGTTGAGGAAACTTAAAAAAACAGTTTCAATTTTGTCTTCTTACTTGTTAACATGAAGCTTCAAAACATCCAGCTGCTGCTTCTCGGGAGCAGAGATCATCTCCTCGACTTCGCTCAGCTGTTCGGGCTCTGCCCCGCTGGCCTGCAGAGACGCCAGAATGGCTTCGATTCGCTGTGATTTCTCCAAGAGGCGCCTGAAAACCGACATGAAAGCAATCAGCCACGGTGAGACGGGAACTTAAACCATCGAACCAAATCATTAGACTAGGACCCACTTGTTTTCTTTGGTCTCAAACAGGCGTCGCTCTATGAGGTTGGCCACGGTCTGCAGGAAACATATGTTAGAAAAGGCAAAAGCAGCAAAAAAAGGAAAATATGCATCTGGATCCTACACATTTCCTGAAATCTGCATACTTTCCCAAATTTAGTTAAGGAGGACATATCAGCAGTGGCTTCAAATATGGAAAAAATAAAACAGACAAAAAGAAGCAAGAAAGCAAGAAAGGAAACGTCCAGTCAGATCTTAAGGTCCTACCTTGTAGCAGTTCTGCAGCAGCATCCTGGCGGTTGGGAGCTGGTTGACGGTGTAAAGATAAAAAGTGCGAGACGGAGCAAAATCTGGGGTTTTGGGGATTTCCTGAAGCAGAGAAAGTTTGTCAGGCTGGAAAACATTTTTGTCAAACAAGATAAAATTGTGGCCTTTTAATTTACCAGAATGAAAAGTGATAAAATTGGGCCATTAAATCTGCTTAATTCAAGGTTTATGTAAAAGTGACACAAAATGTTCCTAGAAGTTTTTTATACAGTTTTCCTGAATTTTCTACATTTCTTGCCATTTTTTTTTTTAACAAAACCTTCACTTTATTGGATTTCAGCTTTTAGGCACATTGATATTAAATAGTGATTTATTTTTTTATGCTATTTTCAGTAATACACAATGTGACAATAACCTCACTACTGTGAATTTAGCTTTTTTAGGTGTTGAACCAAAAAACATGATTTAATTCAATTTTAACCAGTGTGAAATTAACTTAGAAGTAGTTCTTGTTGGAATAACACAGCACAGGTACAAAGAGTAGTTTCTGCAAAGCAAAAATATGACATCTTTTGCACAATACATCAAATTACAATTGTTAACTTTTGTACCTCTGTTGAAATAAAACAACCCAGAAGGGACATTTTAAAAGTATCCAATCAATTAAACTGTTGTGGTTCACCTGGAGCTGCACCAGGTTGTGGGACAGCAGGGTGTACAGCATGTCTTTAGCCTCCTTTGCTGGAATCATGGCAAAGTCCTCCACCTGCTTCTGCTCCAGGTGTCTCTTCCGCAGCAACAGACGGAAGATACGAGCCGAACGGGAGCCAAATCTGATCAACAGATGAAAATGAGAACTGATTGATAAGTCAGTTCATAAAAAGTCACACGTGCGTCCCGTAAAAACCCAAACGGACTCACCTCTCCTGCACGATGGATTCAACCGTGGCTCGAGCCAGGTTTGCAAGAGCTCTGTGCAGATCTAAAAGATGAGTTCAGAAATACAGCCGACTTATCAGATTCATGAACTAGACTGGATAATTCAGTATTTCAGCTTCAGCTCTGTCTGCACAAAAGGATACTGACAACAAACATTCCTCCTCCACTTTCTCCAATCTTCCCAACGAACTCCATCTGGGAAACAACAAGCAGTAGATGGTGAAAGAGATTCATGTGGATAGGAAGTGAAATCGCCCAGCAGGCGGCGTGCGTACCGGGTCGTCCACCAGCAGAGTCAGATACTGATCCAAAATGTGTCTGGGGATGTTGTAGTTGGCAGGGAGGGACCTGAAGATCTCATTGGCTGAGAGTGGCTTAGTGCAGGCAGCGGTGGCTGAAGTGGTCACCTCACTCATCCTCAGGATGGTCCTCACTATTTCACTGCTGGTCTGGAACATTACAATTTGAATATTCTTAAAATAACTTGATGGATGATGTTTTTCCCTTTGTAAGCTAATGTTATAATATAATTATGTATTCTTAACTAAATCCAATAATAAATAATTAATTGGTGTTTAAAGGAATTCATGCACACAAAAATCCAAAGTAAACATTTTAACTGTCAGAACACTTAATATGTATAGCTATGCTGTTAAGTACAGAATAAGTCAGTTTTAATTTATAAACACTGTACTATTCTCAACTAACATTTTTTCACTTTTTGCTGAGGTAGAGCCACAATCTTTTATGTATTTGTGGAAATACGTGGAAGGAAAAAAATGATACATGGTGTTTAAGCCTGAAAGTCTTTTCTCCCATTTTCGTACATCTACAGATTGAAAAATCTGGATTTTGACTGGTACACTAACACATTAACATGACTTCATCCAAATCATGCCTTCTTAACTCTGGGTGTTTGTTTAAAGATAAACCTCGACACCAGCCTCAAGGATTCTGCATCTTTTCCCAGCATGCAGTTCGATCCATCTTCCCATCAACTCTGACCATGTTGAAGAAAAGCATCTCCACTCCATGATGCTGCCACCACACTGCGTCACAGTGGGGATATTGTGCTCATTAAGGGTTAAGATTAAGGGTTGTGCAGCAATTTTAATCAAAACTACTGTTTTCTGTTCGGTTCACAAATATGCACAATGCTTTGCTTTCCTATCACATAAAATCCCGCTGAAAGTTTTTAATATGACTAAGTGTGAAAACCTCCATGGGTATCAATACTTTTGCAAGAAAAAGTGAATTAAATTACTGAAATTATTAATTTTAAGTTCATCCTTTAATAGTTTAGTTGTATTTTGAGCAATTCGGTGGAAACCTGACCTGATCCAGCTTATTGGCCACAGCACTGATGATCGCCTGGTCTCTGAAGTGTTGATGGAAACGCTCAAAATTCACCTGCCAGTAAATTCCTTCATCACCATGTGTCTGAGCAAACAAAATAAAACATCAATAGCATTATAAAAACACAGGTATGCCAGTGATTTTAGAGCTTATTGATAGAACCAAATATTCACTGACCTCTGTGTCCATCTTAGCCCTTTTTGCATTCCTCTGGTCCTCTCCGTTCTCGGGGACAAGCTGCCGTTTGCCTCGGCCAATGAGCGAAACATGTGGTACGCTGTAGCACTCAGGAAAGCTCTCTGGAGTTGGCGGGGCAACGCTGACAGTGGCTGCAGGAGCTGCAGCAGCTGCAGGAGCCGCAGCGGGAGCAGTGCTGCCTGAAGTTCCTGCTCCTCCCACTGGAGGGCAGCGCTGGAGAAAATGGGTCTCCACCAGTTTGGAGAAGGTGGAAGACACTTCGCTGTAATCCATGCTGTGGCCTTCTATAATGGAAATACACACACACTTTCAACTAGGAGTGGGAATTTATCCTATTGTTTATCATTTATTGTAATACATTTTTTTTCATGATAAGAATTTGAAATGTCGTTTTCACAACAAATTTCTGACTGCAATGCTTAAACCCCCCCACCCAAAACTGTCAGTATTGTCATTTTATGTCCATATTATTGTTATTTTCACTATTTTCTCCGCTGTTTGTTCAAAGATAACATCAATAAATACCAATGAATTTGAACATATGATTAAATGCAGCTAATGTGTAGAGTTTGGTGATACAAATCACATTTCTTTATGTGGCTCGTGTCCTAAGGAAAAGTATTACAAATGGGTATATTTCTGAAGAATTGAAGAGCAGTGTTTGTGGGGCCATGCAGTCACAGCTGCACATTTACTTAAAAAAAGTAATAAACTGTTCCAATTGTCATTTTTATTGTTATCACAATAACACTGAAAAGAGGAGCATGCCAGAAAATTACTAGCTGAATTAGTCAAACTGAGTATTCTTGTTGTTAATTTACACTAACAGTTTTGCCTGCTTTTCCTGTTTGAGGCCAATCATTCATAATTTTTAAGGGCAATTTTGTTTACAGACAATCCACAATTCAATACATATTGTTTCAGTTATGTGCAGATTTTTATTTCAATTTCACTCATTGTTTTTGGTTATTTTGGATCTTTAAAATGTCTACAAGTCCCAGCAGTACTGTTCTTTACAAAATTTGTTTTATTAATCATTGAGAATATTATTAAGTGGTCTAAAAATCTACATTTATCACAATAATTTCAGGGACAATTAGTCGTCAAGTAAAATTTGTTATTGCGATAACCCTAACATTAAATTCAAAACGCTTTTGAAACAAGAAAACTGCAGCTAAAGATTTCTGGTGGACATAAAAACCGACCCTCCATGTTCTGCGTGAGTCGGTCTGCGACCGTCTTCACCGTGCTGCTCAGCGTCATGTGGCCACGCTGCAGCAGCTCCTCTATGATCAGCTCGCCCGTGTCGCCGTACAGCGTTTTGGCCGTGTAGATGTAACGCGGGTAGCGCAGAACTCTCAGGATCCGATCACAGCAGGCCCTGTACTCTGTGGGGCTGCCCGGTCCTTTACGGCCAGAGGTGAAAAAACAAGCTCCATGTTGCACAAGCACGCAGAGACACTTCTTTACCTTTAATGAAAAAGAAACATTAAAATACACCCATCATCCCTGAATTTCTTTACATTTTGAGAGATAACATTGATATGAATGATGTAATAATGCAGTAGCATCTAAGTGGTTTCAATTTATTTTATGTAAGTCGAATATTATCCACCATCCTTTACAAAAAAAATAGTAATAGTAGCTAATAAGTTGAGAAAAAAATAACCAGCTTGAATACACCACCACAAATCGTTGGTGGCAAAATTTAAATGATAATCATAATTATAGAAATGTTGGAAAATGTTGGCAGAAAATGTTGGACAGCCGTACCAAATCCACCGACAGGTTGGTTTCTTGGATAATAGTCCTCAAGTTCTGTGATCCACTTCGGAGCAGGTGAGTTCCCACTTTCTCCACCATCTCTCCGAAATGCTCCTGCAGCAGGAGGCCACACAGACGGATCTCCTGGGCCGTCATCTGCATAAAGGCAAGAATAAATACACACAACAAACATGTGGAAGAAGGTGCTTTAGTGAGATGAGACAAAAATGTTACTTTTAGTCCTATATTCAAAGTGCCATGTGTGGTGGCAAATACACATATCACCCTTAAAGGGCTGCTAAAGTCTTGAGACTGGGGAGGAGGTTTGCCTTCCAGGGGGATAAAGACTGTAAACATACAGTCAGAGCTACAAGCACAGGGTTTTAATCAAAGCCAAATTATGACCCAGTCAAAGCCCTAAAATCAATTGAGAATCTGTGGCATATTTGGGGGACCCTAATTTAAAGCAGCAGCAGCAGCAAAAAAAAAAAGAAAAAAAGAAAAAAAAAAGTTTAGCAACATAACTCGAAAGATTTCTAGATGCAATTGTGGCAAAAGAAAATGGTGCACAATACACGGTTTGTGAAAGAAATTGAAAAAATATCACAATTTTTGCAAGGAACTGCAATGTACACAATTTCTTATGCTCATTCATTGGGTTTGTATGCGGCAAAAAGAGGTAGAGTGAGTATACAACTGCAGCTGTTTCAATAAGATGACCTGCCAACAGATTATTGTTATTTAAGGCATAAAAGAAATACATCCAAGAAAACCCAAACTCTCTAGGCTGCAAAGTTACACTGACGCCTCTTGTAACGTAAGTCTGTTTGTCAACTACGGCTAAAGACTACAACCTTAAAACCTGCTCCTTATGACGCACGGTGGGTCAGTGAATGTACAAACATTGTCGCATGTGGTCTGTAAGGCTACAAGCAACAACAACGTCAGCGTGTTATTAGCACTAACCTTGCACACGGATATCTGTCAGGACAGGAGAAACTTTCGCCCCTATGCATCCCAAAGACTGTAGACTTCGCACACATGCGACTCGTCGGTGACAACACAGGAGCACTTCCGCTATCCAGGTTTGCTCATCGGTGTCTCGCTGTGGTGGCGCGCCGCTTGTCGGCCTGGAGGAGTATGGTAGACCAAATTATCACATAATATAATGATTAAGGCAGCCAAGTTCATCTGTGTTTAATTTAATTGCAGGCTTTAGATTTTAGAGCAATGTTTCTCAAATGGTATTGGGATTTTTTTAATAATCCAATGTCCCAGTTCTTTTCCATGTCTTTACCAATTTGCTGGGATTCGTCTGGTGTACTTGGTGTTCTTACTTTAAATTTTCAAAAGTAACGTTGTTTCCATTAGAGCAAAATATTTCAATGTTGGTAGATGTATTAAATTATCTGAGCATTACAGTTGTAGGTGTGTCACACTTCCTGTAACGCTTGACCTAAATTGTTCAATCGCAATTTCCTAAAAATAACACAACATGTAGATTTCTGAACATTTGCTATTTGAGTAGTCCTAACATAAAGTCCTATGGTTTTTGCACAACTCAGATTTTTTGAAGTTTGTTCCAAAGCTAAGGGTATTATCCCACCCTTTTCATTGGTTGAGCTCTTTTCTGTAAAGCAGTGATTTCATCAGGAGATGTTCTGTTTTATCGTTCTGATCAGTAACTCGAAATTCCTGACTTTTAAGTGCAAAAAACTAAACACTCCACACGAATGACATTTTAAAAAGGAATAACAATAAATTTTGTTTACCTACTAAATGTGTGGATAGTCCATTACAAATTTCTTACTAACATGAATAATATTGTGTAGATATTTTTAATTTCAAATCTTGTATGGAACAGTGTCTACAGAGTGAAGTAGTAGGAGAACGTGATTTGATCATATGCTACAACTACCTGCCATACAAGGCCGACAGCTGTCTTCGGTTGGAGGAGGACCGACGTCAGTGTTTGTGCTTCTTTGGGGAAGATGGCGGAGGCTGCGGCTGTTCCCCCGCATCGGTTTTTCTGTCACTGTTGTAAGGGAGAGGTAAACCCCAAACTCCCGGTAGGTCAGATGACTTTAGTTTATGTGCCGTGTTGTTTTGTGGTGTACTGGGGCTGACAGCGCTGCCTGCCGGAGAATGTCTGATTCTTTCGCCTGCTTGCTAAAGCTAAACCCTGCTAGCCTGGTAGCTCTTGTTAGCCCCGTTTGTTGTTGTTGTTGTAAACTCACGAAATAAACTCCTGTAAAGATTTCATTTTTTGCAAAGAAACAGACTTTAAAAGCAAACACTGTCCACTTTTGAAAGGTTTAAACGCCTAACATGGTTGTGCCGAAACTCTCTTCTTAAAGATTTGCTTAAGATACTTCAGATATGTTGTTCGCGATACTTCTACTAGTCAACAGCAACAACCGAGATGAAGCTCTTAACTAATTGATCATCGACAACTGGTTTAAAATTAGCTGACAGAAAGTCGACAGTTACTGTTTCTGATAAATAAATAAAAAAATCGTATTATTGACAGGGCGAGTTGGGGAGTTTTCCAGAGTGTACACTTAAAAGTGTTTAGTTTCAGTTTTGTTATCAAAAGTAGGAGTGAACTGACCACAAGTGAACTATTTACGGTCAGCATGACGATACTTGGAATATATATTTTATGTCCGCTCATGTATTTCGAAAGACTTAGAGTAAATCCAGGCTTTAACAAGTACTGAAGGAGCTTCTGTTGTAGCCGAATCGTATCTGTGAGGTCGTTGATTAGTCGTATATGACCATTAATGGGCTTTTGGAGACAACTTTGTGTTACATGAAATAAATTTGTGAATTTATAAAGTTAATCTAAGAAACGTAGTCACACTTGTCTCTTTGTTCCGTATTTCAGTCAAACAGCTAATTTTATATTTGCATGATTGTGTATATTAAACCTGCTCATTCAAAATTTGTCTTTGAGAACTATAAAATAATTATAGTAAAAGACCATTCAATGTTTTTCTCTGTTCTCGCTGCCCTGAGGTGTCATTATTATACTATCAAGAGCTGATGGCATACCATCATCAGAGTGTTGTAATAGTTTTCATATGTTGTATTACAACCAACACCTCTGTAAATACCAAGTTTCCCCCAGTATCTTCTTGACATATTTAAACTCTTGCCTTATCGCAGAGAATTTGAAAATGCTGCCAACATTTCCAGATCTCACATTTTCTATGACAGCCAGAGGTTCAAAGTGCAAAAACATCCAACAGAGCAGCTTTAAACCTTCCTGTTATCTGATGAAGTCTTTCTCCCCGTTGAAGCAGCATGAATGAGTAGCTGACACACCTGTGTACAAAGTAGTTTTCTTTTTAAATAGCTACTTGCACTTTTAATTTTCATCAGACTTGATTAAAACAGCCAACTTTCATTCTCCCTGCATCAGTAATCACTCCCACTATGAAATGACCAGATGTTGCACCAATGGGTCTCTTGACTTTTCAGTCATATTTTGAAGTCTCATTTTTTTGGTGCATCTCTAAATAATTTTGAGTTGTCAACGTCAAATCAGAGGCATTTATTTTTTAAATATACATATCGCCCTTTCACATGTTGATACACATCATTTTATCTCAGGGCAACACTCACCTAATGTCTGACCAGCTGTAGTTGAAATTGTTTTTCTTATCCTATTTATTTTTTTGGCAATTTTTTTCAATAAGTTATAACAAAGTGAAGCTTTTAATATATAGTTGCATTTGTGGCATACGCGTTACAGCCAAGGATAAGCTAATACTTGACTACAATCAGTCAGGTATGCTCATCATTGTTTCATAAAATCACATTTGTATTGTGTGTACTTACAACACTTCTAATTAGAGGTTTATATCCTGAGCTTCATTTGAATCTTTATTTTCATCTATTGCATATGATTTATCTTTCTACCCCATCACTCACTCAAAATAGGTTTGCTACTTTAAAGGTTACTAAGTGCTTAGAACATGTCAGTCAGCCAGATGACTACAACACCCAAGTATCACAGCACACTGCCTCGGTACTTCCCAAGTATCATTTTTCATTCATCTAGGATCATGTGCGCATGTATAAAACAGAAAGGATAAACTGGGCAAGTGACACACGACTGGCACAATCTGGTTTTGCCAATTGTGCACTTTCAGATCCTAATGTTTGTCAAATCAGACTAATGAAGTGTAACTTCTGGAATAATGTCATGCATGTATGGAGAAATTTATATCACTTTTCCAAAAGCACTTTCCAAATAAAGTCCATTATGAGCTGAACACCTTTAAACACAGTTCCTTATGCAGGCAACATTAATCTGATCATCTCCTCATTGTCTGTACGTTCCGAATCTTCGCTCGGCCCTGTTTTCATGGCTGGAAGGCCCTGGCTTTCATTAGGAAAAGAACATCTGAGCGACGCTGGTGTTTTCCTCATTCTGTCTCACTGTTTTCTAACACTCAAGGCGTGGTCGGCCAGAGCAGCTCCACCTCCTAGGTTACATTCAGAAAACACTGGCTGTCATTCAAGAAAGGGTCTGATATCATCTGCCAATGTCCTAATTTAATCATCAAGTAAAAATACATTTTTACACTGGAATCTGGAGTGTTTTCAGATAACATGTCAAAAAATGGAACTGGTGTCTTTTACTTTTGGTTTTCTTGCTGTGTCTATAGAGGTATGTGATACAAAGATATTAGATTACGACATGAAAGATTGAGAATAACATACATTTAAAGCAAAGTTTATTTGCTCGCTTCTGTACGTTTTGTCAGCAAACTTAAGTGGAGCCAGAAATAAAACATTTACAAGCCAAATTATCTAATTATCTAAGACTTTGTAGTCACATGTGTCGATCCAGGTAGTGAAGTTTTTAATTTGCCACATATGAAAAACGAGTGTTTTACAGTTTATTTTCTTCTAAAAGTAATTGGCTGATTTGGATTTACACATTAATAAATTAGTCCCATTAAATGTGAGTAAATGTATTTATTTTTTTAAGTTTTGAGCTGTTCCACATTGACTGTCCAGATGAAAGCGTGTGTTGATTTTGTAAAATATGTAATTTAAAATATAAAAGAGGAAAATCTGAATTTGGAAACAGCAGATTTTAAAGGCTTTTTTATGAGGATGGTTTCGTTCGGTGCTCATCTGCGTTCTCACACGTCTTTTATTTTCCTGCTTTGCCTTTGGCTTTATTAAATCAATTTTATATAAATAGCATGCCTGTTATCTGAGTGGTGTCGATTTGCCTTCAAATTAAAGTACAATTTTGGAGGCTAGCTAAGTAGTCTGGTACTGAGCGCTCTGGAAGTTTTGGGTATTAAATGTCAGCTGTCCAAGACACAACTTTCCAAAATTAAAACTACAAGTGTATAATTTTTTTCCTGTATCCCATAGTCATTTTTCCCTCTCAATTTTAGTTTAAGACTTTTTGAAATAAATATGAATTCACTTTGAAATATGCAGCCACATATTTTTTTCCGAACCTAATGAACGTCAGCGTAAGAATAACAAACCTTTGTTGGTTCTGTCTTCTTCCACCTAAAACAATGGCTCTTTATTTGTTCCTCTTTTTTTTATCTTATTTTCTAACATCTATTTCACTCGTTTAGCCAAATCATAACAACTAAACCTGGATTACTCAAACCCAGCTCTCGAGATTTACAATCCTGCGACTTTTAAGATGCATCTTCTCTCCAACACACCTAAGTTGAATGACTGAATTCCCTCATCAGCTCCACAGATCCATAGTAACAACCTATTGATGTAATTAAGCTTTGTTGGAAAAGAAATGCATCTAAAAGTTGCTGGACTGGACTTGGCCATCCGTGACCTAAACAAACATCTTCAGTTCCCGGTTATCTGTGTGAAAACGTTTGACTCAGACTTTGTTTTGCCTCCTTCCAGGAATACATCTGTCCAAGATGTGATTCAGGTTTCATAGAGGAAGTAACAGAGGACTCCAGGTATGAGGCTTTTCTCTCGCTGCTTTAATTGTCCGTATAAGTAATCGTGTTAATGTCGAAGTGATCGAACTTCAGACTGAAGTTCTGTTTAAGCTGCTCGTCATGTAGACTCATTCCAGGATGGCACTAAAATTGTTCATAAATGAGGGGTTCAGTGTATGTTCATAATAATGTGTCTTTTGTACCCTTGTGCGCTGCTTCCCTCAGCCTCCTAGAGGGCGGCGCTAATGGGCTAGATGACACAGCCACACAATTTGCAGAGGTACGAGTTTTTGGGGGGTTGTTGAAGGAACACAAACAAACTAACATTAATGATGTTTCAGTTTGCTGTCTTCTCTTCTTTTGACCCTTATTTCTTATTGTTTTCTACGTATAATTTCTCATACTAACCCTTCTCTGTTGTTGACATCTTTGTAGCTATGGCACCTTTTGTTACTGGAGCGGCCATTTACAACAGACAGAGACAGTCCTGACTCTGAGCACCGGCTCCATGGAGGACGCCTGACGGGCTTCGGTGATCTGGGAGGGCTGGGCGGCGGATCGATCGGGGGATCTGTCCCCACAGGTCTGGGAGGATCCATGGGGGGTCTGCTAGGATCCGGGGACTCCTGGGGGCAAGGGCGTCCGCCTCGTTTAGGCAGCCAGAGGAGATACAGGTCCAGAGGCAGCAGCAGGCCTGATCGTTCACCAGCGGTTGAGGGGTAAGTTGTTTCTACCGCCCGGCTCAGTTGTCTCCCTCCATGCTTCCCGTTAGTTTTGCTCGTTTCCAACAAACAGCGGCGGTTGAGACATGTTGCAGCTCCTGTGCGGTCGCTGGAGACGCTCACAGCTCACGTACAAAATGATTTGCTGCAACTTGTTGGATGTTTCAAGGGCAGCCCTGCAGTTCTCTTTGCTGTGTGTGCAGTGACTAAATACACGATGACTTTCACTGCAAAAAGCCACATGCAGATTCCCAGGTCACACATAACTTGCTGGATAAGGCTAGAAATCAACTGATCAAATAAAATTAACCAGAAATAAAAATGAAATATGTTTTTTGTTTGTTTGTCTCCAAATACACTGTTCTTGATCCTCATACAATCATTTATATTTTTTAAATTGATTTTGGCTGCTTATTTTGCTCAACTAAAGAAACAAAAATCTGAATTTAGCAATATAACTGGAGCCAATTGTGTCTTTGCCTTCTCATAGCAAAGTTCTTGAATATATGATTTAAAATGGATTCTTTACTTGGTTGTTTTCTGTAGACTGGTTCGTCCTTTTAGGAGACAGTCATGGAAATGATGCTTCGTATCAGAGTTTCAGAAAATTGAACTCACCTAAAAGAGATATATCTGCTTCCAAATGCCCTTTTACTCAATATCTGTCTGCAGTACTCAAATTATATGCTTCATTAATCATGGAGGGTGATTCCTTTACACATATGGTAAAATAACCAGGCACAAAATATAATGAAAAGACTGGAGTAAATGAAGAGAACTTGCATAGAAAATATATCTGTGAAGGGAAACAAAAAAGCTTTCCGGAGTGTCTGCTTTGCTCAACAGTTTCAGTGAGATAGTTTAAATGTTTCTTGAACTGCAGACCCCTCCTCTTATCTAATATCTTATTTTCTTTTACACGATTCAGACACATTTACCAAAAAATCTCCAGACAGTCGTCCCTATTAGAAACCTATTTATGCTGTGATGTTAGGCAAACCTCCAATAATGTTAACAAATGTTGCAGTAACAATATGACTTGCAATAAATAAGCAACTAAACATTGTTTAGGTTTCATTGTAAAAGCTACTTCTTAAACATGCTTATCGAACTGCTTAAACTGCTTTTTACAGTCTAAGCAGTTCTTCACAATATGCACATTGTATACAGTGATATTGCAATGATGATACATTTGCAATGGATTGCACATCCCATGTCTGAGTCATTGCTTGAGCATTAAAGTATGAATGAGTGAAAAAGCAGCCAAAGTCCAAAGAAAATCTTTGATTGGTTTCCAGAAATATTAATGCAATTTCATGCATGTGCTCTTAATTTAAAAGAAAAATCAAATAATTGTCTTCCAGCTATAATGGGTCTTGCATTTGGTTCTAACTTTGGTTGCTGTTGTGTTTTTTCTTACAGGATTGTACAGCAGTTTCTAGCTGGACTCTTTGCCAACTCTGGAGTTCCCGGCTCACCTCCTCTGTCATGGTAAACCTAAGCAGCTTCACTGGAGCGTCAGCGTTGTTTTTCTGAAACTGTTCATCTCCAGCTTGGCTGCTCCTCTGTCTCTTATAGGACAGGGATGCTGCACTCTAACCCAGGCGATTACGCATGGGGGCAGGGAGGATTAGACGCTGTCATAACGCAGGTGAACTAATTTTCTTACCACACTTTCACCTGTTTTTACCCTGGAGTTTACCTGTGTGTGTGTGTGTGTATGTGGTTAGTTACTAGGTCAACTGGAGAACACAGGCCCTCCTCCAGCGGAGAAAGAGAAGATTTCTTCCCTCCCGACTGTCAGTATAACTCAGGAACAAGCAGGTCTGTCATATTTCCTGCCTCTTAGTTTCTGACCAGGTTACACGTGTCCTTAAAGTTGACTATAGCTGTGCTTGATTTGTCAGTTTTACCCTTTTCCATGGACAGTGGTTACTTTATTAGGGCTGTTTGGTCATGGCTGCTAAGTTTTTCAACTACTTATTAAATCTAGAGGCTCTACTCTCTATGTCTTAGTGCTGTTCAGATACACAGAATCACTTTAATGCATTACTATCAGAATTTTTCCTTTTATTGAGAAAATATATATTTAACTAGTTTTGGTTTATGTGATCTTTTAGATCCAGAATGAAATGACTCTGGTCAGCTTTCTACAGTCTTAAATTTTGGAAAAAAATTTCATTTGGGAGTGTTTTAGGTTTGGACAGGTATTTCAAATGAAAATGAAGTAAAATGTTTCCTATTTCTATAATTACTAATTCCCTCTTTTTCAATGAACATCAGAACATCCAAAAATGATGACTTCAGCTGATTTTTGTATTTAGATAAACAGACATTTAACACAGGCAAATTTAATATTTATTGTATTTAAAGTCTCATAACAGTACAACTATATTCTATGAATGAAAACTAGTGTATATTATTGTATTTAAATTTCAAAATGGGCCAACAGTTGTTTGGGAGATCCAGTTAATTGCATGATTTTTAAATACTCGTTAACCTAGAAAAGATTAACAATTTAACCCATTAACTAATTGCAGCTTACCCTTTGTAACCTTGTCTTTTTAGAGTTTTACTTGCATTAACTCCTTATCTTTGAATTGTAAATAAAGAATATGAAGCTCATAAATAAACAACAAAAAATAAGTGTTTTTTTTTTTTCTATCAGTGAAAACTGAAGCATGTTTTCCTCTTCTCTCCTGCAGACTGCTGTATGGAATGCCCAGTGTGCAAAGAGGACTTTGCAGTGGGAGAACCAGTCAGACAGCTACCCTGTAACCACTTCTTTCACTCAGACTGTATAGTACCCTGGCTGGAAATGGTGAGTCACGATACAGAACATCAAGCATATGATTCATTTGCTGTTCTTGGGAGAAAAAAAAAAATCCAGATGTAAAACCACATTCAAACTATCTTTCCAAGATAGAGCAAAAAAAAAAAAATTATAATCATAACAAATTTCCATGTGCAAGATCAGTGTCGGAAAGGAATGATTAGGTTGCAGTTTGTAATTGTACAGTACTTTTAAAGACTATTCTTAACCCTGAAAGCTTTCCATATTTTGCCAATTTCATTGGGATTTTATATACTGGAAAGACGCAGATGAACAACTAATCATATATTAGTGTATTTCTGAGTTCTAAGTTTCCACAAACTGGAAATCAGTTTGTGGGAAACTGATTTACAGTGGAAGAAGCGTGTTCTAGTCAAATGAGAGAGAAAACTAAAGCTACGCATCATCCTGAACACATCATCCCCTTGAGGAAATATGGTTGTGGAATGGCCCAGTCAAAGTCCAGATCTGAATACTGCTGAGAAACTGGGTTTCAGCACATAAAAAGCTGTTTAGAGACGTTCTCTATCCAGTCTCACTGAGGTAGAGCTAATTTTCAAAAGGATTAAAGCATCGCTCTAGATTTGCTGAGTCAGACAGAAAGTGGTTCCTATAAAGTGTTCACTCCAGAGACAGAATGAAGGAATTCATCTTTATGGGATTTTTAGCATTGTCCTTCTGCTTTACATGTATGTGTTAAAATCCATTAAAGTTGGAGGTTTAACATGACAAAATCAGAAAAAGCTAAAGCGGATGGCTAACTTGCTGAAAGCGTGCCATTAGTGTTCGTATTAACTTGATGTTTCTAATTGAAAATAGTCCTGTACTAATCTCCATTGACATCCACTGAAATTAGTTTGATTTGATTAAAGCTCAGTTTGTAAGTTGAATTAATGTGTAGGTGGGAACATGCTGCACTGTTTTGTTGTTTAGTTTAGTTTAGTAGTCACACCATATTTGGGGGAGAAAAAAAAAAAACTGATACAAGCTGATGTCTGCCTACTTTTCCCATGGTTCTGCAGCACGACACGTGTCCAGTGTGTCGGATGAGTTTGAACGGAGAAGACAGCAGCAGCCAGCCCTCGGAGTCCCCCTCGCTCTCCATGGACCCCCGCACACAGGAGAGATGGTCTTTTTGAGACACCCTACTGTCTCATCCTCAGCTTTCCGTCACACACATCCAGGAAAAAAAAAAAAAAGAAAACGCTTCTCATTTTTCCTATTTTCTCTCTGTTCCTGTCATCATATTTTCAGCCACTTTGTATATTTATTTTCTATTTTTAATGCCTTCTTCTTCAATCATGTATCCTCTTAAAGACGTCTTAATTTGTTGTGGTTTGCTTAATCTATTTTATTTGTCGGGATAGAGCAGCCTAGATCGACCCTCATCTCGCCCCGTTCTTTTTCTATTTCCACTTCTCGAGCAAAACGTCTCCACACTTTCCTCTCTGCGCGTTGCTGGAATTTTCTGACAGAGGAAAAAATAAGAAATTCTTTCCTCTTTACTGTTTCAGAGACACAAAATCCTGTAGCTGAGCCCTGTGAAAGCACGAGGAATATTCTTAACAGCAATTCTGCTCAGTTATTTTACAGTGATTGTCAGGAAAATGTTGATCTTTTAAATTTAATAGGAATCCGATCAAAGAGCCACAAATAGAAGCTGTAACTTCAGATAAGAGGAAGCATTTTTTTAAGCCCTCCCAACTCCTCTCTGTCTGAAACCGTACATGAACTGAGGAAATGACATTTTTCAGTGTTTCGCCCTCGTATCTCATGCTTTAGATGTCATAAACTCCTCCTGGTGTATATATTAAATACAAATGACATCCCTCTCTCATTTTAGTCCTCTGTTTATGGCAGTCTTCTTTTGATTGACATTTTTATCACTTACTTTGATGTAAATAATTTTAGTCCTTCTACTTAAGATTTGCAAAGAAAAAGAAGACATTGAGAATGGCAACACAAATGTGAAATACATGGTTTATGAAAACTGTATATTATAAATATCAAATGTTTATGATGTATCAATAAATTGACAAAAAAATGTTGCTTGCTTAAAGTGTGTTTAATATTAAGAAACATTTTGAACAGTGCACTTTATACACAATAAAACTAAAAGAAGGCATTTATGAGCTTTGTTGATCAGAGAGATCATTAGTAGCACGATGAGGCACCAGCAGTGCTTGTGGATAAATCCCTTTCATTTATTGCTGTTGCTTAAAAAAATGGTGAAAAAAAAATAGCTTCACAAACTCGATTAAAATGTGCTGAGGTTCTTTGGAGTTATTTAAATAACTAGTGACAGTAATTGTGTGAAAAAGAAATGTGTTCATATTAAAACTGCTCCTTTTCCAGCCGACTGGTGAAACGTAGGGAAAGCCAGTGAGGACATTATGCCACCTTCACATGCTGAATACCTTCACATTCATAGTGCAAAACAAATGAGATATTTGCTGATAACAATGAATTAGCTTGTAATTGATGCGTATCCAGATTCCTATTCAGTTCAGAATTTGGGCTGCGAACTGTTCAAGTGGACAATTACCTTAGCAACGATTTATGACAAGAAAAGTCAAAATCATCCAAGTTGTTTGATGTTCAAACTTTGTCATTTGATTTGTGAACCCATCTTGGAGTTTTCACGAACCTTAACCCAAGGTTATGAAAGCTGTGTTTGCTAGTCTGCAGTTATCTGTAGATTAATAGTTATTAGGACTTATAGGTCTGACGTTCATTTTAAAGATACACTCAAAGCTGGGGCTCAAAACTGACTCTTGTGGATCGTCCCCAATCACCTCACTGCCTGGGTTGCTTCACCAAACAGCCAAGGTGAAAGGTAAAAAGTCTTGCTGAATGAGATCCACTTGACAAGATAACAGCCTTTATCAGCAAAACTGACAAAGGGATCAGATGTAGGTCTTAACTGGAAAAAGAAATCCAGTTCAACAGATGCAACACATCTAGAACTCAAACTGCTCCCATTTTAAACCCTGAGTGGCCCCATATCAAATCTTCAAAAGCAATTAATCTCTACATGTAAACATTGGCTGGGCGGGTTGCAACACTACTCATAGTGTTGAAATTAGATCTTTTCCAGTGCAGTTTTCCTATTTCTTTAGGAAATACTCCAAAATAAAAACTAGACCAAATCATTTGCGCACATGTGTGCATGATGTCTGGTGATCACAAACAGATTCAGCATATTCTTAAATTATATTATCCGACATAAAAAGCGGAGCCCCTTTCTGAAGCTGCTAAGTGTGCCGGCATATAAATGGAGCAAACCCTAATAAAGACGTAATGGTTTGATACGATTTATAAATGGTTGTTGTTGTGTCCGCAGTGCTCAGAGAAACTTTAAAGTGCGTCATTGTTATATCTCAGTGTGCGTTCCAAGCCGCCGTGAGCAGCGAATGGGCCGGCGCGGTGCAGGGAATATAACCCACAGCCGGATCCCACACGTCAAACTGAATGGCTGCTGATGACCTGAACACAAACACAAACGCAGCAGGTTAGTATTTACCACTAAACTGCACTAATTAGAACCTATTTATTTATTAGTACCTGTTGAGAACGATGAGAACCACAGAGCCGTCTGGTCTGACGAAGGCGGAGAACTCAAGCTGTGTCTTTCCACTAGCAGACACTCCCACCCTCTGCGACCCCTCCCACAGGAAAGAGCTGCATACAAAGACTAAACATAAGGATCTCACTGTAAAAATCAACAAGAAACATGCATAAAAAAACATCACCTAAAGTGGGCCATGCTGTAGAAAGTTGGCTGTTTGTAAAAGACGTCCCGCTTGGCGTCCACTATGATGGGGCTGTCCACAAAGTTCTTCACCCAGTTTGGCCCACCAGTTTGGTCCAGTGCCAGGTTCCAGTCAGTCCAGCCCACAACGTAGTGATTGAAGTCCTAAAACAGAGAAAACACCCTCGTATGTCTTCTAAAGCTGTAGTAGTGAGAAGTGTATCTTCATGAAGTGAATCTGTTCACTGGGCATTTACAGTGTCTTGTCACACTACAAACACCCACCGCAGTTTGGAATATAATATGATGGACCAACGAAAAGTATAGGATGCGCCTTCATTGAAATTAAGGGTGGAACATATTTTTAAAAAGTTTTACAAGTAATAGTGTGATATGCATTTTGTATGTACCCCTCTTCACTCCGACATTTCTAAATAAAATCTAATGTAGCGGCATCCAGAAGACGAAGGGACATGGCATATAAGTTAGAGCCAAAGCTAGGCGACTGGTTCAGTCAAAGTCCAGACCAAAATTCTACTGAGAATATTTGGTCTTGAAAACTGATGTTTCCATATTTACTTCTTCTAGTCTGACTGAATAGAAGGACTTTTGCAAGGAAGGGCAGGCAAACATTTCCATTTCTAGCCATGTTCAAAAATGCCCAAAGGACTCCCGACTGTTCCTCCAGTAAAAACTGATTCTGCAGATATTGAGTCCATAGACGTGCAATGCTTTTCAGATTTGCTTTTCTAAAATTATTTGAAAACCATGCATCATTTGCCTTCCACTACACATTTATGCTTTACCTTTTATCCATCCATCCCATACAATCCCAGTAAAGCGCATTAAAGTTTTAGCTTGTAACATGACAAAACGTGACACCGGCAGAGAGGCATGAACAGGATCAAGTTCTTCTTGACTCAGGGTACGTCTAATATCTGAATGAGCACAAAATGAATAGGATGGAAGGACTCCAGTTTCCCCCTGTGAAAGTGAAGTAAGATGACACAGAATACCAGTTCCAGCTTGCTCTGCAGCCCTGCAGGCAGTTTCTGGCATGTGTGTGTGTGTGTGTGTGTGTGCAGCAGAGTGTAACATTTAACCTACACTGCAGCAGGAAGTGGAGGGAGACGCGCCTCTCTGGGACGACTCGCAGCTTGTCAAATCTGACGTCTGCAACAGTGGATGTGACTGAACAAGCACCAACCCTGAGATGAGCTCACCTCTAGGATGTCATGTGCATACTGCTCTGCCCGGTCCCAGCTGCCCAGCTTCACCCCGCGGTCCGCTGAGCTCCAGCCCGCACAGGCCTCCGTGCCAAACAGATAGTACTCTGGGTACAGCTGATGGGTGGCTCCCAGGCTCGCCTCTGCAGGGACGAGACTGTCCAGGTACCAGTGCACCGCCACGCCATGAATGTATCGTGCTGCATGAACATCACTGAGAACCTGGAGGGACAAAGAGGCAAAAAAAGATAATTACTGCAATCAGAGGTTTATTTGTCTGATCATATGATCATATAATCATGTACGGAACTCTCTCTAATTTATGTGACAATTGAGATGACAATTGTGGCATAAATTCGAGAGATTCAGTGAAATCTGTTTATTCGACAGTCTCCAGATGTTGAACTGACTTTTAATTACTGTTAGTTCTACTGAAACGAGTGACTTAATGTTCTCACACATGTTTCTTTCCCTAAAGCACTGCTATTCAACTAAATTGCTCACATTTACTGAAAGCCAACAGATCAGGCGCCGGGCATCCAGTAAATTATGCAACAGAATTAAAATGATCTGTTTTCATTTATCACTTATTTTATTACATCAAGCATAAATGCAGTAAACAGAACACAAATGTCAAATTCAAACTAATTACATTGCAAAAATTGCAGTAAAGTAGAGATTTACTAATGTGAAAAATAATTTTTAAAAATGACATAATTTCTATAAATTCAGCAAAGTATTCTTCTGACATCTGACTTTCCAAACCTTTCTAATATTTTTTTCATTCATTTTGTTTTAGAACAAGATGACATTTTGGGCTCTGAAAGAAATTTTTATTTCAGATTTTGAAGTTTATTCTGTTATTTTTCTTGTTGGTTTCTCACTTGAAATCTTGAAGATCTTTTTTCACATTTTTTTTCCATATTTTCCTTTTGTTAATGAACTCATCGGTGGGTTGGACTGACACCACCCCAGTTGAATGCTCCTACCCTAAAGTTTCAGTTTAAAGAATCAGAAATTTATATATATATATATAAAAAAAAAAAAAAAGACCAGCATAAAGTAATGCACCACATTCAGTTTCTAAACAGTCTGAGAACGTATGGAATTTGATTTAAAGTCTGGAAAAGTATGAGAAAAGCAAATAAGAGTATGAAAAAATTTATATTTCCAAACTTTGTTCTCTGTCTTTCTCTAACCCTTTAATAGTTTTTTTTTTTTTTTTGGGCTTAATTGTACTGAACATGTCAGATTATTATCTGTGGAAAAATTATTTAGCAAAACCTGAGACGCAGCAGGAACATGTAGACTTTTCAGAGGAACAAAATTTTAGAGTAAATGTCACATTTCCATCAGCACTCAGGATGACTTGCATGGGACTTGTATGGAAACATAATTTAATTACAACTGCCATTTTACTGCGGATTGAACAGCAGCAGACTTTGCTCATTTTGAATTTACCTTACATGGCACTACTTTCTGCTTTTACTTTCCTTTTTGAATGTTTGGTCTGCTGCTGGTTTTCTAAAATATAACTGTGGTTTCTGATCTCATCTGCCACCACGTGGGTTGAACAAAGTCAGAGACGACCTTCCCTGCTGCTCTATCTCTCTGTCCTTGGACTCACCACTCGGGCCCAGTGGGGCAGCAGCAGGCGGTTGTCATCCAGTATGAGGATGTGTGTGTGTGGGTGTGCTGAGGACTGCAGGGCTGGGCCCAAGTCCAGAGCCACCCAGTCCCTCTGCTCCTCAGGAGTGAAGCCCAGAGCCTGGAAACTGCAACCACACAAAGACACTAATGTGACTTTTAGCATTTTTAAGCCACAAGGATGCTGCGTATTGTTCCAAATTAAATCAGGGACCTGTAGTTTGTCATTTGTCCTGCAGATGGCTCGTTTCCTGTAGTCATCGCCCAGAAGGTTAGGTTATATTTAGCATATTCCTCAAGGAACCTGCCAGGGAAAGTTAAAACGCATCAGAATTTATCTCTCCAGTATCAGGCCTGTCTGGTGTGTGATAATAATTCAAGGTAAAAGACCCAAAAGTTACCTGATATAGTACTGAGCCCATGTTTTATGCTCCTTGCCCCCCGGCTGGCCTTTCAGGGAGCCCTTTCCTATGAGTGCACCATTAGTTTTCATCCAGGCGGGGGCGCTCCAGGCGCTGCCCAGCAGGGAAAGTGGGCGAGGGGACAAGGCCTGGGCACGCAGCAGTAGAGGGATCTGAAACAAAAAGGAAGAGGATGTTGATGAGGACACATCAGGAGATGGACGCGTTTCTGCTTCAGTGTAAAGACAGAGACCTTCATCTTCACATCCTCAGGGGCCAAAGCGAAGCTTTTCAGGTCGTAGTCTCCGGGTGTATCAGCGTAGGTGTACAGCCGAGTGGAGAAGTCACAGCTGGCCATGGGGACGCGCACAACGCTATAGCCAATACCTGGAACAACACAGAGAAACAAAAACGGTCCAGAGTGATCAGAGCCGGCCCAAGGCATAAGTTTACCAAGGCACCATTGAGGGACTCCAGACCAGCAGGGGGCACTCAAGAGCCATGTAATACTTAGTAACTTTCTTTGGTGTTTGTTGTTCATACTATATTTTGACAATAATATGCTACGTTTAATTTTAAATTTGCTCAACTGTTTAATTTGTTGTAAAAGAAAAAAATAAATAAATCTTCTTTAAAAGAATATAACATCTAAACTAAAATTCATATTTTTTGATACTTGATACTTTGATACTTGATAACTGTACATGTACGTGTAGTACAGTTATCGAGTACTACACGATTTAAGTTTTTGTGGCTTTGTGGCTTTAGTACAATTTATTACAATTTTTTTGTTTTTTTGCTTTATTCTCAGCTTTTTTATTTAATGAACCACGTAAACTGATGTCTCTAAAATAGTCAACTTAGAGTATGTTTTGTTGACACAATTACAAAACATACTCTGGCTGACGGTCTTATCTGAAAAGTGGGCTCAAATTCTGCTCAGATGGCCCTCGAGAGTTGGAGCGGGCCCCGCAGCTGGTGCAGATGTCACAAAGCTTTAAACATCTGCAGGTGTGAAAAATTTGATGATGCTCTCCTCCAAACCGTGACGGCACCGCTGCTCCCTGAATAAACTAAGGTTTCATCGACATGCCTGACTCACTTTACTAGAAATCTTTCATCTCTGCACTGTGAATAAAAGCTTCAGCAGGACTATGAGCATTATACTTCGCAGTCCTTTAATCTCTTTTCTGGTACTGTGCTGGTGACATGATAAGATATGATTCTCAAAGATGAAACGATAAAGATCTGCCTGCTGCTACTGTGATAAGCTACTTCTGTAAAAGCTGATGATCTAATGTTGTTTTGCAAATAAAAACCTCACTGACATTTACAAAGAATGGCTTGTAAAGAAAAACAAAAAAAATGAGGTAAAAACATTGATGCACATTAAGTTGTGGGGTTCTCAGTAAAACAGCATGCCCTGTAGTACTAACAAATTTAATGGAGAAGGTCGAACTGTTTTCTCCTTTCAGCTGAAAACAAAAAAAAAAACAACATCTTTAAGATAATAGAAAACAGATAATGTCTGCAGCAATCTTAAGACTTTTCTAAAAACACAACTAAGAGAACGCTTTCACTGCTTCTGTTTTTTCTTGCCGTCCTTTGAACACCAGAGAACAATCTAACCGAGGAGGGAATGAGGTCGCATTTAAACTGAATAAAAAAAGAAATAGCATTTTCCTATTATTCATTTATTTTCCTAGACTCAGCAGTCTGAACCACCATCTCAAAACTCTAAATCATTTTGGACCAGCTTGCTGCAGTAAAAGAATTAAAGTGACCCGGAGGGTCATTAGATCTGAATCTGCTAAAACCCAACAGGATTTGCAGCATGATGAAACCAAAGCTCCAGATTGAAGTTTCTGCCAAAATTGCTAAATCTACATTATAAAGATTTTATGTTTTTTGGGGGGACAGAAAAGATGTAATCCTGGATGGGGGAAAGTTTATGTCATGCAGTGGTGTGTTACAGTTTTATGCTTTTATGTCCACATTCAGTACCACTCCACATACTTAGCTTCAAAGTGGCCAGATGTTTCTGGGTGGTCATTTGACAACCATTATTATTTTACATCCCATTTTAAATTCCAAACACAGTTTTGAAGCGAGGTTTGGATCACTTTTACTGCTGTACCAGCCGACTGTGTTTCATTAATCTGCTCCAGTATTGACACCTAAAATCTTGAATGAAGTTTGAATATTGTCAGATCAAATGTCTTCTGGGGAGATGTTTAATAGTCAAACAGGACAAAGATGGAGCTATTTGACCACAACGGTAGCAGAGATGTTTGGAAGAGTTGCAACTATTGTTTCAAATCTAAAAAAAACACATGGATGTCCAAAATGTGGCGTGGGTACCATTTTGTGGCTCTTGGGATGATTTTCTGTGGCCCTTGACTGCAGTTCAAAATCTGCAGCAAATAAATCATTGCAAATAAAAGAAAAGAAAATCTACTTTTTCAGCCCTCTAGCACTTTAAACTTGACTACTCTGCTAATTACTGACCATGTGTTTCATTCATCGTAATTTCATATTAAATATAAAATTACAAACTTTAAGAATTCATTAGAATTATTATTATTTCTTTTTTTTTTTTTCATCCAAATTACGGCGCCAAATGCTTTCATGTGAACAATTCTGGCCTGTGTTGCAAAACGTTTTACACCACTGAGATAGATGGATGATTGGGCACAGTTTGGTGTCCCAGCAGGACCCTGATCACAAATACACACCAGCGCTGATTTATGTTAAAAAAACAAAAAAAAAAGCCTCAAACTGGAATGAAAACACAAAAAATCAACAGGAAAATACTGGAAGAATGTTTCAGTCCAAGATTACAAGAAAGTCTGGTTCCTGTTGGTCAAATATAGCAAGACAATAAGGCTTTCATTTTACACTACAGGATGAAGTGCATTGCTTTGGCATTTATGTTTAATATTTTACAGGAAGCGCTTCATCTAAAACAAGCAATTGCTGTGTTGGATTTGATTGCTGTGTTTTACATTAAAACAACAATGCAGTTCATTTTGGTTTATTTTTATACTCTAGTTCCCAACTAATGTCTTCTCAAGACGCTTCAGACAATCGAGTTTGTACTCATAAACCTGTCCATAACACAGTCAGTCCACCATCTAAACAGATTACAGGCAAATTGCATTCTCTAATAACACCATGCAAGTCAGAGACCAATCCCTCCTCCAAAACAAGCAAATGGCAACAGTGGAAAGGAACAACTCCCTTTCACAGGGCAATCTGTATTTTTATTTTTACACACTTTTTAAAAACAGAATATTAATTTTTCCATGATAAACAACATAAAAGAAATCTAGCAATGGCAAGGCATTATTTTTTTTCTGGAGCCGGGTTTGCGTCTATGATATTATAAGTTGTTTTGAAACATTTAATGTCATTTTATGACGTAAAGTTGCACCGTTCCACATAAACCCAGCCACTTTATAGTCTTTATAAAGTACATAATCTTTACCTTCTTTGGAGAAGTACTGTCGCAGCAGCTGCTCCTGTGCACCAGCAGAGAGAGAAAGTATGTTAATAGCTGCTGCGTCCGTCATGGCTCCTCCGAACCCCTTGATCCTCTGATACTTCTGGTAGGGAACAATCGTCAGCCTGAGACCTGGAAGAAGGAAACTCATTAAGGAAAAGCATTGATGTCCCAATGTCCCAGAGCTCATCCTTTTACCTGCTCCAGTGCTGTTGACCTGGACTTGACCCTGGCCTGGCTCCATCCTGCTGCCTGCAATGCTGCTCAGGTAGGTGGAGTACTGACCCAGAGGTGGCAGGCTAACCGGGCCAACACCGTCACAGTAGGTGGAATTACACTCACACACCACAGAGTCATGGCCGAAGTTTCTGGCAACACATCTATTGATTCCTATGAGAGGAAAAACATCATTACTGCACATAAAAACAAAAGGAGGAAATATTTGTGTATTTGGTTTTGGGTTACCTGCGCAAAGAATCACATCTGCTGCGCTGACAACAAGCGCTACGACAAGCGCTGATGGCAACAACAGCACCATTTTACCTGGAGGCTTATAAAATAATAAGGATCTGAAACTTTAGCAACATAACTTGAGTTCACTCAGCTCAAAAAACAAACACCTCACAGTCCTGTCGTTCAGATCTATTCACAAACGATCAAATCACCTCAAGAAAAAGCTAGAAGAAACTCTGACCTGTCCTGAAGGTGAAACTCAGGTAACAACACTCCTCCGTCAATCTGTTATTGTCCCATTACGGAACTTCCTGATCAGTTTCTGATCACAGTTTTGCACTGGTCACGTGAATTTAAAAGCGATCACGTGAACAGCGTCGCAGTAATTGGTACCTACAGCCAGAGGGCGCTCTACCGTCAAAACGGAATTTGGGGAGTAAAACAGAGAACGTGTTGTTTTCAGGGCTGATGAACAGCATGAAATGTATCTGCCATTATTCCTTAAACTGAACGCAGTCCATTTCAGAAAAGTATAATCAGGGGAGAAAATATTTTAAAACTGGCAAAAACACTATAAGACAAATAAAGCAGGTTGGGCAGACTAAGGTGGAGAGGTAGAAGCAATCACAATTGAACACAATTCATAAAAACGGGCAATACTGGTAAAAGAGCATATTTGTGAATAGATGAGAATCAAATAAATAGAATATCCACATTTCATCCATCCACTGAAGCATATTTATCGGAGACTGTTGCAGTGCAAATGCGCGGGAGGGAAATCCAGACATTCCTCTTGCCTGAGACACTGTCCTGCTCATTCTGGGGGACTTCAAGGGGTTCCCAGAGCAGAAGGTCTGTCTGGGAAACACGTCTGTTTGAGACTGCTTTCCTGCTTCAGGACCTGGACGACTTCACTTCATTGATGGAATCATGAACTCTGCTCTCTAGCAGAACATCTTGAAAAACAATATCTGGCCATCAGTTTGCAGCTTGAGTTCTAGAGGACTTAGGTTATACAGCTGTTCCATCATCTGCAGCACAACGGCACGTCTTTCATCTCACGCTTTCAGAGTGGCTTCGGTGAAAGGCTGGACCTAAACCTGCTTAAATGTTTCAGGATGGTAGTTCATGTTCAAAATCATACAACATGAATAAAATAATCATAAAATAAGAGTGGGTCAAAGTTCATCCACAATTGTTGCTGCCAAGTGGGGAAACAAGCTATTAGGCTTGGGGGGTAATTACCCTTCACATACAGCAAAGTTTCTCTGGATAACCAATCTTGAAACCTTTATATTCTACTTTTACTGATGTCATCTTTGTACAATTTTAAAATGTCTATGATCTGTGACATACAAGTGTAATAAGAGTGTAAAAACAAGAAATTGATAAGGGGACAAATGCTTTTTGATGACCGTGTTTTTTTTGCATGTAACAATGAATTCTAATCAAAAAAACAAAGCTTAACCAGGAAAATAATTTAACATTCAAATATTTAATTTCCAGTAGCATTAAACATGGATGATGTAACTTTGTGTCAAACAAGACCTTGACCCAAGTTCTTCCACACTTGCTCTATTTTCAAATTGTAAAATTGTCTGCTAGGATAGTTAATGATATTCTTAAATATAAAAAACAACCAGTTTTTCTTATTAATGTTTTATTATGAAAGCAACAATGCAGTATAATTTACAGCATGATACACACCACAGAGATATATGTTTGTATGTTTCTGATACAGTGGCATTGTTGTGATGAAATGTTTCTGTGACTTCACAAGTGGCCGCAAAGTCTTTCGAACATGGATGGATTCATGTTACACAAAAAGATGAGTTCCTTCTTCCCTTCTTCTGTTCGGCCTGATCGGAAAGCAAACATAGTCAGAAAACTTTGGTTACGTTTAATTTTTAATCACACAACTGCAGAGTGATAAGATCATAACTCACTCTGTGGGTGCTGCAGCCAGTTCCGGTTCATGTAGTAAAGGTAACAGCTCTCAAACTCCTTCTCGCTGTAGCTGGGCACCGATACGGGGATGAATGGATCCATACTGTCAAAGCCTCTCTATGAGGACAAGACAGACAGAAAGTTAAAGAACCGAATGAGAAATCTGTTGTCTACAGGTGTGTGACACATTTAAAGCCATAGTTTTAATTATTATCCTGAAGTACGCACTAAGATCACAAAAAAGTAAAGTCAGAAACCATGACAACTGCTTCAGGCACTTCCGGAGAGAAGAAGAACGAAGTGAATGATAAATGTTTTCAAATATGCATTAATGTGATGAAAAAAAGCTAAAGTCAAGCCCACAGAGTCAAGGGTGAAGTAAATAATAAATATTATATTCATATAATGCAAATGTTCTCCATTAGGTGGGTTAAGTGATTGCACTTTAAATCTTATAATTTATGCCTCTCGGCATAAGAAGAGGGATCTATCAGTCCTCGGATGAACTGACTTCCTGGTGTGCAGTCGCACAACAAATATACTAGTAATTAGTTCAAAATGACTTAATGAAGTCACATGCTAAAGTGCTGCAGTGTCGAAAAGACTAATGCGAGTCATTATTTGCTTTATTCTCCTTTTTCACTGGAAAAAAACACCACCTCTATGTTTTACTACAAGAAAATAAAAAGCTATTTTCTTTACAAAAACAGCAAGTTAAACAGTTCAATGGGGAGTTTCCTTCCAAGTAGTCAGAATATGATAAAGGATAAATGTAATATTAAGAGAAGTACATTATAACGGACACATATCCGCGTAGGGGTTGTTTAAAACTGAGAGCAGTCTAGAGACAATCTTTAATAAGCATAAATCTTTACATCTGAACCAGGGGAACTCAACAAACTTTAATGTACTCCTGGGAGGTTTTATGTGATAAATGCACACAACGCAATTATAGTTATAGGCTCCAGAAAAGTGCAAACTGAGGCAGAAGTTCCCATTTCAGGAGGGCAACAACCATAAACATACAGCCTGAGCTACAATGGCAAACCTTGATTCAAAGCATATTCACGTTTTAAAAAGTTCAGAGTTAAATCGAATCTAAAATCTTTGTCAAGACTTGACAATTGAAGCTCCAAGATGCTCTACCATCTAGTCTAACAGAACTTAAACTACTTTTGCAAAGAATTGACAAAAATGTCAGTGTTTAGATGTGGAAAGCTGAGATGAACATAGTACACTCGACTTGCAGTAGTAACAGCAGCCAAAAATGTTTGTGTGTAAGGTATTGACTGAAAGGGAATGGATGTATGGCAACACTTTTTGAATTTCTGCAAATAAAAACTGTTAGAAACAATTTCTCAATTTTCTTACACTTCAGTTAGGCACTAAGTTGGCTGGCTTAGCACATGAAAACTCAAAGCATATTTAAAAAGGTGGAGCAACGGCAAAATATGGAAAGAGTCATGGGTTATGGTTGCCACAAGGCAGTAAATTTAACTAAACACTGAACAACTCTGGATGTCTTTAAAACTGCTCAAGATATAAAACTGAGACTACTCTAAGAATCGTTTTATCTTTTAAAGACCCCAAATAAATGAGGTTTGTTACTAAATGAAGTGATTTCCATGATGCTTCGGTTGCTGCGTCTTTACCCACTTAGACATCTTTTTTTGATGTACGTTAGCCTAAACTGAGCAGCAGAGCTGAATCATCTGCAGCTCTCTGAGGAGCGGCTGATCAAACATCAAGATGAAACAGAATATTCTCTTACCTCTCCGAGAAGATCTTGAGGCATGTAAGTGGATTTTGGACAGTAGAGAGAGCCCGTCTGAGACAGAGTGGTAATGATGGCGCCGCCGCTCTGAGACAAGACGGTAAATGTCAACAATAGGTTTCTGAAACGGCATTTTGAGGCTTTAGTTGTTGTATCCCTCTCACCCAGTCATTCTTCATCAGCTTTCTCAGGTTATAAACCAAAGTGAGCTCCTCTGGATCCACCTGAGAAAAATTAGGAGGACACATAAGACTTCCTGTTTGTGGAAAAAAAAAAAAAAAAAACAACAGATGACACAGCATGATATATGAGTTTTGTCTTACGGCGGTCTTATCCTCCTTCTTGATGGTGGATCTTCCCCACAGGGCGTTCACGCCGTCCACAGCCACGGCCAGGCGGAAGTCCGCTCCCGGTTGGCTGCTTTGCAGTCTGAGCTCCTTCATCACAGCTCCCACCACGTCGCTGCTGCTCTTTACTCGCGATATGCCCTGCAGCAAAGCAAATAGGCTCAGATGAAAAATGCAATGTTGTGAAAAGACAGAAAAATATTAAAAACACCACATTATGGTAAAGAGCAAATGGACTTAGGGGGGGAGGATTTTATACACAATGCAATCCATTTTAAGCCTCAAGTTTTTATTAGATAAAAGGAAAAAAAAAAACAGGAAGTATTTGACAGATTAATAGAAAAGCAAATCAAATAATGCAGCAGAGGGATGCCTATCAGAATTTCCTCTAATCATGTTAGCATCCTGCACAGCAGCCTCCAGAAACACCAACACTGACAAGTCAGACCCTGATGGATGCAATAAATCTCCCTAAGCTGAAATGTGACAGACAAAAAGTGAGGATTTTGCAGCTGCACATAAATCCTGGGCTCCTTTCTGTCCTCATCAATGCGTGTGGTACAACAACATTGTGCTGATCCATCACCATGCTCGGCTCATTGGCTATTGATCACCGGTGGTGGTGGAGAGATGAAACTTTAAAGACTCCTGAAGGAGAGTTAACTCGAGTGGAAATAAAGCAGAGATCACGAGAGAGGGAGAGAGAGAGGACGCATTGTTAATGCAGGGTTTATACAGAAATTCTAGACTTGAATTTACTACCTTTTACTACCTATTTTTACTACCGCTACAATATTTTTACTACCAACACAAAATTGAGCAGCAGGCTCTTTTGGGGGAGCGGTGAATTCTAGGAGTGCACCGATTTATCGGCCATTTGATTTATCAGCACCGATTTCCTTAATTTTGGGAGATCGGTGATCGGCCGATACTTACATGTGAAGCCAATCTTATCCCCCAATCTTATCTACCACAGCAAAGGCCTGAAAATCAGCCACTGTCCTCTTCTCTTCTGCTCTGCTGTGAGAGAGGTTTGACTGATAGACCGGCCCACCAGATCATGTCTACATAGTTGCAATTAACAATAGTTAATTGCAACTATGAAAGCCATTTTTAGTGACATTTCAGACAAAAAAAAAATGGTACAGAGCAAAATTGGAATCGGCAGGTCAGGGTTTTTAACGATTGGTAATCAGCGATAGGCCAGAAAACTGGGATTGGTGCACCACTAGTGAATTCACAGTGCTGACCCATGTAACGTGACGGCCCAGGTAAGACAAAACTTTAGCCCACTTACTGGGGGATGAAGGTGCAACTGTAACTTTATCTTGACCAAGATCTCACACGTAAATATTCCAAAAGCATTTCCAGAAGACTTAGGATATTAGGGTTTTCTTTTAAGAATATAAACAAAATGCTGTAACAGACAAATTTCACAAGCTGATGTTTTATTCTAAATAAAGCAATAATATTGGTTTGCTACTAATTGTCCACGCAAGTTTAAAATAAAATGTACTACGTTGATGTGCAGCGGAATTTGTTGTTTCGGTTCAGTTAAAAAAAGGCGACCCACACACCAACTCTGACAGATCACCATAGAGCAGCTAGCTAAGCTTAGCTAATCAACCACCGCTGTATTCAGACGATGATCACTTACTAATAACCGCAAAATAAACACCCGGTCTGAAAACACAAACGGACTGAATGTTCTGTTTTTTGAGCGGGAAACGTTTGCGTGTTTGTTGGTGTTGAATCCAGATAGGTAAAGTAAAGCTGTTGTCAGTTGCTATGGCAACGAGTCTACATGTAGCGTAGCTGAAACAAAGAGCGAGGGAAAAAAAAGTGGTTTTCAGTTGTTCTTTAAAGGTATTTCTGCCTTATTTTTCCTATGCTGTTTGCGCATAGCACCGAATTAACAACATGTACATCTCCAGGTTTCATGTTGTTAACGGGATCGTTCTGCCGCGGCAGCGCGGAGCTGCGCAGGGCCAGTAAAAGAATCGGCTTTTCTCATCCAGCACATCCGCGAAATTCCCGCTTGTAAACAATAACACGTATGGTATCAGCTGATGAATGCTGTACCGGTAAAAGTTTTACTGCTGTTCCTAAACCTGAAGTAGGATTTTAATTTTGGCTCATGTTCCGCACTGCCATCGTTCGTAATGTTATTTAACTTACGTTGGTAGATGCGGTGTTCAGCCGCCAGAGAAGCTCGGCTCCGAGGTTGATGGTGTCAGGCAGGTCTGCTGCCTGTCTGCGCGTTGCTGTTAGTACTGCTTTCTGCTGAGGTGCGACGGTGACACTTGTGCTCGTAGCTGAGCTTGAAGTGGCATCGCTTCGCACCAAAAAACATGAAATGGGGATCTGCTCCCCTGCGCAGGAGTCCGCTGCTAAAAAACGGCAGAAGCTCCGCTCAGTTTGGTTTGATCACAGTCACGCCGTTCCAGCTCATATTTATATATTTTTTTCTGCATACTTTACAAAGCGCTTCTCCGTCACCTGGTTATCGAGCCAAAGTCGTGAAAAACTTATATTTTCTCGTGGTGAGGCGCAAAATGACTCGCAAGTCCTAACACGTTAGGCGCTTCCAACACTACGCATGCGCACAGCAGATCGAACGGCGGAACCAATAGACCTTTTTCACACTTCCGCGTTTTAAAGCGGATGTAGGGTTGGACAACTTCCGGTGGCTATAGCGTTAGCATTAAAAGGCTAGGAAAATGGCTCAGTCTCGGCGGAGTTGTTTTTGTTCAGTCCGTGGTTGTTCGTGTGGGACAAGAAAACAGCCATATCTGTCCTATCATGCGTTCCCGACGGACCCGGACCGACGGAGGCCGTGGATCCAAGCGATCCGAAGGGAGGAAGGCCCCGACTTCTGCATAAAGACAGGGAGCACTTTCGTATGTAGCCGCC
>CAEGAE010011841.1:0-15449 GCA_903067095.1 Girardinus metallicus | reverse complement strand
AATAATAATAATAATAATAATAATAATAATAATAATAATAATAATAATAATAATAATAATAATAATAATAATAATAAATACTTCAATAACCTTTAGGAATTACAAAAACAATATGATGGATATATCAGCACAAAATGTATCAAACAGCTCTAAACTGACATTACAAGATCAGTGATTTATTCAATTTCTGCCTCATATCTTCATATTGTTATTTAGAGCTGTCAGTTAAAGTATGTTATTCCAACTACAAGGCAGAAAACAAACTGTGTTAGAAACTGGACATGTCATTACACACACATGTACACACCCTCAAACTTAATGGTACACACTGCACGTATGATAGCAGCAACAAGATCCTGGATTGATTGACTGAATTCTCTGAATCCTCCTTAAGTGAGTGTGTGTGTGCATGGTTGTTTGTCCTGTTTGTTTCTGTGTTGCCCTGTGGCAGGTCGCTGGTCCAGGGTGACCCCGCCTCTCACCCGTTGACCACTAGAGATAGGCACCAGCACCACTCCCGACTCCACTAGGGACAAGCATATATGATAATGGGATGGGTGGATGGATGTTTATGTCTTGATTAGAAAACATAGCTTTCTATGGAATTTTCTATGGCATTAACGTTATTCTTTGGGCCAGGAGGGCGAGCAAGTTATCCGTTTGCGCCATTTTACCGTTCTGTACAGTATCCAGGGGCAACATGACCTCTATTTCGTTACAGCGTAATTGTTTTATTTTGAAAATCTCACAGGAAGCGCATTGCGCCTTTAAAACTTGTCAAATCCTCAGTAAAATGCCGGCTGCCGTCATCCTCACGGGGCACTGCGCTGGAGTCAGCGTGCCAGCTGCCCGCCGGGCTTTTCCCACCGTGTTCCTCCGTGTAAACGACTCTTTCAGGAGGTTTCCTGCGGCGTAGAGGACTGCTCACTGGAACACTGCGTCTTCTTCTGCAACCATGCGTTTATTTCCCTATGCAACACTCTGCGCTGCAATGACAAGTGGGTTGAATGAAGTAAAAGTCGGATGTAGACGTAATTCCAAGGACCAATGAGAAGGAGAAACAGTATCTAGAGCTAATGCCAGTTTAACCTAAATATAGTAGAGCTCTATGGATGGGGCATAACTGCATCAGACGGCTGCTTGTATGCTGTTCAACTTTGAAGGACAGTGCTGCAGTAAGGAACCTTTGTTTTCACCAGCTGCTGCAAAACTATGCATAGCACCTGATTAAAAAACTCATAAGTAGAAGTCCTATGCAACAGGATAAGAGCAACAAGCTTTACATAAGCTGGATCTTTTCTGACCTTTGATATTCTGAGGGTTCAACGTCAAGGACAAAAGGGAGATAATGACTGTGTATGTTGGACATTATACACCTCACCTTGTCATTCTGTCTCTGGGCTAATACTTGCGCTGCTGTTTGAATTTTTCTTGAACTCTTGAGGCCTGGACTGGATGCTGGAATCAGTGATCCTAAAGGAGATGGACTGAGAACCTCGGCAGGCTTTGGATGCCATACAGGTTTATAACCAACAGATTATATCACCTGACATGCTGTGATCAGCAGTACCAAGAACAGCCAAGCAGTACAGCATAAAGGTTTTTGACCTTTTATACATTTTTCTGGGAAAAAGAACTCTTAGCTCATCATGTTTCTGAACTGTGGTCAATCGTTGCCTCTGCTTAGTGACAAGGATGTACCCCCTCGTGTTACAGAAAACTTCATCCTGTCAGGTTACCGGTTCCCAAACTACAGCCTCAGGGACTGCTTGTTGTCGGCATTCAGGCCTACCAATGAAACAGGAAACTTCTGGACACACTTTCTACCCATCTTCATTTTTGCTTATTATTTTCTACAGATGTTTAGTTGGGATGGTGCACCTGATGCCGACACCCCGTTCTTCTACCCGATGTGGAACTACTTTATTGGGGTGTTTTGTCTGCTCCTGGCCAGCAGCATGGCCCACCTGCTGAACTCAATGTCTCTGGTCGTAAGGGAGGTTTGCTTCTTCGTTGATTATGGCACAATTAGTGCCTACACAGTTGGCTCATCATTGGCGTACTACTACTACATCCATCCTCGGGCAGGGATAGTGGAGAAAGAAGACAGGAACGGCTCCCATTTGGACCTAAACCACAAGCATAAAGGGTTTTTATCACCAAACACAATGCCCGAATTCAACGTGTTCTTTGAGACCTACTACATGCCATGTGCATGTGTTATAGCAATCATATGTGTTTTATCCTGCTGTAACACTCGTCAGAGGTGGAGGAAGCATCGATACATCATACGGACCCTGGTTTTCCTACTGCCATTCCTAATCTCCTCCACACCGGTCTTCTACCGTGTCCTCACCAGGTCGCCTTACTCCACCACCACGCCTTCCTTTGCTGCCTCCACCACCATGCCCAACTTCTTCTATCGCCACTCTCTCTGGCTGCTGGTGTCGGCCCTGTTCAACATCAGCAAGTTCCCAGAGAGGCTGGCCCCAGGTCGATTCGACATCTGGGGCCACAGCCACCAGTGGTTCCACTGCTGCACATTTTTGTCCATCTTCGATGAACTTCACATGATCCAGGCTGAGGTGAGAGCCATCCTGCTCAATCCTGATTTCGTCTTACCCCCTACAGAGCTCTCCCGCTTACCTGGACCAACCATTGCTTCCACCTACGGAGTGATGCTCCTCCTCCAGACTACCATTGTCTCAATTATTGCGTGTTTCTCCTGGCATGCAAACTGTATCTACGGTCCTCAAAAGGACCAGCTAAAGAAACAAATGAAAGTTGACTAACGCTAGAGACGTCTTTCTTTATTACTGTGAAAGATGATTTGTACATGCCTAAAAGGTAAGGGTGCACCAATAAATAGGGTCAGATTTCCTTAATTTTGGTGAGATCGGTGATCTGCTAACATGAAAAATTAGTTTTAACTACATGTCATATCTAACTCCACAAAGATCAGAAAATCAACCATTGTCCTCTTTTGTTCTGTAGTGAGAGGCCTGACTGACAGACCCCCCCCCCCCTACAAGTCACTTCTACTTGTGCAAAATTAACAATAGACACCCTACTTTTGCCAACTTAGTGGTTTTGTTGCTATATTATGTGACTTTTCAGACAATCGGCCTAAATCGGAATTGACAGGTCAGGTTTTTTAAAGACTGGTATAAAACTACAATTTGTGCACCCCTGCCACAAAGCTATGCCATAAAAACTGCACAAGAAAACATTATTGTCCAAGTGATTTAAAGTCTCTCATGCATTCTGAGCCCATCTGGGCCCATTATAATGCTTCCATAGGGAGAAGTAGGAGACTGGAGGAGTTGATAAGATTATGTCTGGGCTCGCTACAGGGAAGCTGTCTTGTTGTGGTGATCTAAAAGTTCTTGCCAGCTTTTTTTCCCCCAAGAACAGCTTCATCATGGAATATTTCAAGAGTGAGCATAATAGCTACCTCTGAGAATAAAGGTTGATATTTGAGTATGAGTCTGCAGGAACTCTAGTTAGAGCTTATGGGGTTTTCTCCCAATTGTTCTGATCATGTCCAACTTTTTGTTGCACTGTTTTTTTTTTTATTTCATGCTCTGCTATGTATTTGATTTTCCTCAGCTTTGAAATTAACGAGACCCATATTGTCTTGCTTTGTCATTTCCTTTTATGGCCTTGGTTAGCTACTCCAGGAAGTGTTATTTCCTCCTTCTTAGCCCTGCAGCAGGAAGTTGCATGGTTTTAAGGGCATCAGTACAACAACTGAAACTTTGTATGAGTCTTACTATGAAGCACTTTCAGGGAGCCAGTCAAACTTACCCTATCTTTTAAAAAAGCCATGCTCATGTTTGAATCTGAAAGGATGACATTTGTTTGACAAGCATGTTATGATGTCCTGCAGATAGCTTATTTAGCTTATTATCTAGCTTATTTAGATGTGAAACTCATTCATTGTACATTTGATGCAGTTGATGCTTGGATTGTGTCTAGCCTTTAATCATATTTAGACACCACTCAGTATTTTTGTCCTGGCATCTTCTTCTCTTTAAGTTATCTACCACTCTTTTAGGTTATTAAGAATGAAGCTAAGGTTGTTTTTTACTTGGAGGGTTAGCTGCTCTCTGAACCTTTTCTTACCTTTGGATGTAGAGCAATCTTTAGAACTGGTTGCTGGAAATGGCTGCATTTGTTGTCCTTCATTTGCTAAAATCTAAAGGGATAGTTTTGCATACAGGGGTTGTTTTTCTGGAGAAAAGATGTTTAGATGTTTTCTTTATTGAGCTTTCATTGAAAAGATAGGGTATGGACTAAATTGAGGTCTGGACCAAAACAGATGCCTTCCACCTCATCCAGCACAACTGGATGAGCACAAAAAGAGGGCAGATGGTCTGCCCTCTTTTTTCCCATGTGGAGCCCACCTAGGTGTGCTGGCTGGGCACTGCAGAACATCTGCAGGTGGTTCAACATTATTTTGCAGTCATCTCTTTATTAGACAGTTAGTTCCAAAGAAATTGTTTTTTTACAACACAGATTGTGGAGGTCCCAGTCTTTAACAATGGCATTCCCAGAAAAACAAAAAAACAATGTGAGGAGGCTATCTGGCTAGACAAACAGTAATCTGGTGTGCAAAAACAAATGTGAAAATATTCCAGCTCCTTATGTTAAATGAACATTGATCTAGTAATACTGCTTTAAGCACTTCACACTATAATCACATTTACCTTATCACTGTCACAGTCATTCATAGGTATATAGATTGGTAACCACTGGTAGTGGTTAAGGCACATCAATATGTGGCAGTAGGAACCTGGAATCAAACACACAACTTTCCCATTGCAAGACACTATTAAATCACATTCAACTTTACATTCCATTTTACAAAACAAGTTTCTTTCTGTTATAGACTGTAGGCTATTATGGCATTTATTGTAAATAATTCTACATTTCTATGTAAATTAACCTCTGCTGCAAATGTAGCATTAGCATGACATTTTCTAGAGCTGTTGTACAATGGTAGGAATCCACACAACGGCTAACTTTATTTTTATCCCAGTTGAAGTCAGTTAAGAGGTTAACTACTGCAGGTAAAACAGTAACTAGCGATATTCTCTCCACATAACCACACTTTATGTCATTTTAACAGTGTATTTAAAAGACAGCACATGTCATCAGTCTTCATGTGTTAATACTGTAGCTCAGACAAAATGAGTGGACATGTTTGTTACCGGCATGACTCGTATTTTTGGGCTGATCTTTACCTCAATGGTTTGCAAATGACACTGGTGTGATCTGAGACTGTGATATTAGGAAAATAGACTGTTAACCTCATTTTAGTACACACTGAAGCCACCTTCAGTGTGTACTAAACTGCAATGAAACTGGTTAGGCCTTGTTACTCTACTGGAACCAGATTAACTCTGTCTGAGTTATTCAGGGTTTTAAACATTAAACAGTTTTAATTTATTCATTATTGCCCGGTTTAGGATTGGTTTTAAACTGCATCAGTTTGTGTTGATAATAAAGCTAGAAAAAGAGCAAATGTGTAGAGTTGTCCCTGGAAGCTAACAGCTACCAGGTTCTTCTGAATAAAACAAAGCCTTACATTAACGTTTAAAAACAGACTATTTACAGAATAGAAATACAACAGAAAACAAGTTGTATTTTTCTGATATCTTCTTCGATTGCATGTCTGCTTCTGTGTAGTAAATTCCATGTTCTACCATCTGAAAACATCTGATGGCTTGAAATCTTCTTCATCAATCATGTAATCCTGCCGATGCATTCAAGAACATTCAGTAACACAGGAAGTGAAAATTGGATCCATTGCATTCTCTCACAAAACACAACCTGACAACAGAACTGTCTGCATTGTTAAAGGTGTGTTTTCTGGTATATCTCCACAGATGCAACATTATGATTCTTACTAATATATCATCTTACAATGTAGTTGATTGATGTTTGTTTAAATATAGAAATTATATTCTGCACATTTACTTACAATTACTTCCACATGAGAAAATGAGAAATGGATGCTGTTAGTTTTCAAAAAAATGTGTTATAAAGCACTTTAAAGCTTCTGCAAAGCTGAGTGAAAAAATGTTTTATAGCTTGTTTTTGTGCTTGTATAAAAGACATGTGGATTGTTTGAACATCTCAAGAGTCAGAATATCAAGCAGTTTATACAAAAGCCTTGTTTCCTTTGGCACCTGACAGTAACACTGCTTGAACAACACAAGGTGGCATTAATGACCCAAAGCGTCTCCCATTCACCATAGTGTTTCCCAACAGGCTGCTAAGTTTGTATATGATTTATAATCAAGCTTATTAGTTTCAGCAGTCATTTTATTCACTTGTGTTGGAAGCCATGCTAGTTCACAATAATTATGTTTCCAATTCTAAACGAATATTTGAAATGTTGCAAAAAACAAACAAAAAAAAACAATGTAAAATGTGAATTCGGTGTTTCCATTTTGTAGTTTGAAGTGAATCAACCAGGCTAATTTAATCAGTTGTTGATGAGTTGTTGATGATGGGTAAACATAATAAACAAGATCTAGTAGTTGCAAACTGGCATGGACTATACATGTCAGAAAAATGGAGAGTCCTCCCCTCTGATATGGGGGGAGGACTCTAGTGAGTCAGTGACTCACTAGAGTCATTGACTCACTAGTGGATGGGAGTGATCCACAAGTCCCCTAGCCAGGAGTGACTCTCACCAGCTATTCTAGGTTCCCTCTCTGTGCTGGAGATTTGGACTCTGAAATTTTCAAAGCTTTGCACAGGCGTAAGGCACAGACATAACTACTAGTGGATGTGAAAGTTCACCACCTCAGAACTTATTTTGAGGTGGTAAACAAAAATGGAGATGTATTTCCATCTCCACTTTTGTGCATTAACTCTTTTCAGAAAAGCCAAAAGCCACCTCAAGCAAACATAAAATGTTTTGAGGAAGCTATTTTGAATTTTGTTGTTTCCATCAATCTGTTCTAATGCAATACTTCAAAATATGCATAAAAAAACACTGATGGAAACACACCTAGTGTAGAAAGGATCGCCAGCTCCATTGTCAGTTATCCTTTCTACAATGCATTGATGACAGCCCATTGTAGAACACAAAGTCAGAACACAATTTGACTTTGTGGTCTGCAAAATTCAAACTCCTGTGAAGGATTCTACTAAGAGCACAAAAGTGCTAGCTAAATTGACACAGTTTACATTACTGTTTTAATGTTTCAATTCATTGAGAAAGAGTCAAAACATCATTAACATGGATACGAGGTGTTAGAAAACAAGCCAGCAGTACTGTATTACACTGACATGTATCAGGTTAGCTCTAGTTTCCCTATGACTATAACAGATAGTTATAGGGATTCATCAGGTGAAGCGATGTTTCTACCTCAAAACAACAGCTGTGTCAATCATTGTGTGACTGAGAGAAAGCATAATTGAAACAGACTTTGTTTCCGCCTCTTGACTGAATCCATTAATGTTTAAGCAGTATGTGAATGTTAGCATCAGACTACTTTATCTTACTTTGTGATGTACTCAGGGTTGACTCAAGAGGGATTCAAGTGCATTATTTAAACATGCTTTTAATTATGAAGTACTTGAGAAGGAGGACATAATGCAATACATTATGCTGCAATACAGCAGCACAGTGTTGCTGCTGTAAAAATCGTGTTATGTGTTTCATTAAATGGCACTATTACTTATCATTTAAGTTGTTTTGAATAAATCATACGAATAACCATTGTTGTTTATTTATTTTATTTTTCTTGTGCTTGTACTATTGATGGCAAATAGTATTTTTTATGTCTGACCTACCTGCATATTAGTGATGGAAAGTTTGGCCCTTTTCAGAGAACTGGCTCCCAAAGAGCTGGCTCTTTCTGCTACTAAGTGGCTCTTAATTTATTATCATCTGCAGTCTCATATTTTAGCTGGTGAGACTTACTTAGTATGTTATTTACTTAACATACAAAGTAAATATGAATACTTAGTATGTTAATAAATCCTTTTGCATTTAATGATTTTGTGAGAAATCAAATGCTTCATTAAATGCATGGCATTTTCACATGGCAAATGCTTTTCAAATTTGCCATGTTTGTTCTGTTACGGAAGCAGGCATTCTCACGTTTGTATATTTTCATCAAACTTAATTTTAATTTAACAAAAACACACATGAATAAAACACTGCAAACAAATCTGCCAAGCAGAATCATAATAATAATATGTCTTTAAAATCAGCCAAATGCTGTTTTTGTGGGAGACCCACCACTAATAGCTACTATCCAGTGCTACAGTTCCATCAGAAACAACCAACTATAGCCTCTAGGAGGGACTGAGCGCTGTCAATCACCCTCGTGTATGTGCCGATCACAGCATCCTCTCTCTGCTACGCTACAGCTGGTTCACCACACCAAAGTCTGCCATGAATGCTATGGCAAGTTAGTATGAGCACCAATGACAGCAGATAAACAGTTTTCCTGTAACTGGAAATTGTTTCTTTGCTCCTATCAAACTAAGCAGTGAGTACATGAGAGTCACTGACAACCCTAAGGCCCTCCTCCTGGCTCTAACTCAGAGGTGTCAACTCCAGTCCTCCAGGCCGTTGTCCTGCAGTTTTTAGATGTGCCACAGGTACAAAACACTGGAATGAAATGGCTTAATTACCTCCTTCTTGTGTAGAAAAGTTCTCCAGAGCCTTGCTAGCAACCTAATTATTTTATTCAGGGGTGGTGCAGCAGAGGCACATCTAAAAGTTGCAGGACCATGACCCTTGAGGACTGGAGTTTGACACCTGTGCTCTAACTGGTTGTTTCTGATGGAGCGATGTATTTCTTCAAACAGCAATATTAGCTCTGGGGGGAAGTGTTTCTTCATTAAAAGAAACTGATTGTCGTTCACCTCTTTAGCACTCAGTAACATGACAGGTTCAAGTTGACTTCAGCAGTTTAAATTAACTCAAATTGAAAATGCTGACATCCAGCATGGTCAGTGGATATGGACAGTTTGTGCTGTTCAGGAACATCTGACTTCTGCAGCACAGTATTGGAGTAAACACTGAAGATGTTTACTCCTGTTGCTTTATAGGTCTCATAGCTGTTTGAAATAGATTCAGACAGACTCACCAAACCAGTTGTGAGGCGGAGTCATACTCCTACCAGGATCTACTTATTTTCCTAAGAAGAACTTGGTTGAATACGTCTTCCTGTCAAAACTGAGTGATAAGAGAACTACAGGATTGTCAATGGTTTCACAGAACCCTTTACAAACTTTGTGTTGTCTTGCAGAGCAGCAGCCAAATGCACTGAACAGAAAAGGGAAGCAGTCTGTGGTGCTTCCCTTTTCTGCACTGCTGCTAATGTTGACCTGACACCACACACTGCTTTCAAAGCGGTGGGTACATCGCTTTGAATAATTCAAATGTCCACATGAAAGTAGATTTTTTGTGCTGATTTGCAAAAGCAGTCCTTCCTTCTCTCCCCTCAGTCTGGCAGATTATTTATTTCTGGATATGTCCTGTAGGTGTGCTGGACCTTGAGCAGAGTCATGCATGTGTGCATCACATGCAGCTTGCTTTTTATGGCAACCTCCACCCCTCCCCTCACACTGGTTTTTTCCATCCATCTGGAGCTACAAACATCAAGCAAGGGAGAAGATCCTCAACAAAAGAACTTTTGCTGATGTCATTAGGAGATAAATATGGATGCTGGTGGGACAAATTTAGTGAATATGTGTTGAATGGGGGTAAAATACACAGCTGGACTAAACAGAAAAAGTCAAATCAACCAGAATTCAGTGAGAAACATAAGGAACTGTAGAATAGTGAGAAGAAACACTTCTTTAAAAAAAGTGTCTCTAACAGCTTACCCAGTTCCTCTTCTGCACTGGTGTTATTGGATAAACTGGTGACCTGACACCACAGACTTCTTTGAAAAAAGCTGCAGGGGACACCACAGCAACCTAAACGCCTTAGCAACAAACACTAATGATTCAACTTTGCATTACTGTTTATTAAATAATTAGTTGAACATGTTGGCCTAAATAAGTTTAAATTTTTATATTAACTAAAAATTACTGTTTATGATACATTATAACTGACAGTACTGTAGATTCCAGCACATAATTTGCACAGTACTATGCAATGCATGCTGCATCAAGCCAGGATCCATTGCACACATGTAAAAATGGTGACCTTAAGAGGTGAAAAATATAACATAAAATAAAATTTTTTGAAGCAATAAAGGTTTTTGCGTCACAAACAGTAATTATTTTTTGCTAAGAGGAATTTTATAACATATTTAGGCTAATTGTTCAAATAATTGTGGATCCATTTAAAAAACAGTTTTCTCAATCTCTGCGCAGCTGCGAGAAGCAGTTGTATCTGACTGTAGACAAATCTTTTGAAGCGTTGTGGCACTGTAAAAAAAGAAAAACAGCATGCCATAGATAATTCTTTGTTCACAAAGATATTTAATTCTCACTGCATGCTCATCATACACCTCTAAATGTTTGACTGTAGGTTATACTTGCAGTTCAAATTGAACTTGTGCAAGCAGAGAAACACTGTGACTTTTAAACTTGACTCAACTTAATGGGATATTCTCTGAAGGAACATGAGTTCTCTCAGGTTTTCTCAAAGAAAGTCTATTATTACAACTAGTAACAAGTGTCACCTGCAGAATGTTAGGTCTCCTGTTCTTTTGTATTTTTAAAACTGCATCAAACTAGATGTCAAGGAAACCTGAAAATCTCACCAGTAGTAAGACAGATGCAGACCAACAAAGCCAGGCGGAAAGCCAAGAATTTGGCTATTGAACAATCCTTGTCACTTTCTGACAGACTGAGAAGATATCCATTGTAGATGAAAAGTTAATTATTTCATCAAAAACCATGGCAACATGTTAAATGTGAAATTAGTTGCTCACTCTAAGCAGTCAGCAGCAACTTATGTTTTAACTTTGCAGTCATATCACAGAGCCAACCTTTCAAAAAGCATAATGATGCAGAATTAAGTCATTGTTTCCTCACACCCATATGTCACATCAGTCTGCATGTTCCCCCTACAGCTCAGCTGCTGTACAGACAGTCATGTCACATTTTATCTGACTTTTACGTCACTGAAATGAGATATGTCATTATTCTGCATTAGAAGCCAGACACAGTAAAGCCAGACTGAAACAATCATGATCATGGAACTGATAGAAGTAGTCTGTGTCAGTGAAGAGCATCACATCCCAGCCTCACCACTCCTGCTCCGACTCCACATCCAAACAGAGTTCTCTACAGAAGCTGCCTTCAATGCTCCACTGAAGGCTGTTGCTGTTAGCTGGGCTTTATTTTTATCAGCCTCTTTCATCTTGTTTAGTTATGTGGCCACTATCCCATTTTCAATTTAAATGAATGGAAAACGGGACAATCAGCAATTCCACCTAGTTAAACTAGGAATGAGACCCAGTGGTAGTAGCAGGAGTGAGCAATGCTTTAAAAACAAGCCGGATGATGTTAACAATAGTTTATTACAATAAAGTCAATAAAAAAAATTGCAGTGGCAAATATAAAAGCAGCAGTCAATAAAAGTCTTCGGAAAAGCTGAAAACAGAGTCTTAGCTAGGGAAGGCGGGTGGGGGACGTGGTCCTCTCACCAGCGCTCGATCCTCTTCAAATGCTGTGTGCATCCACTGGTGTTGACCCCAGCAGTTCCCAGATCAGTGTGTGCATTGCGACCCCGCTTTTAGTACAAAAGTAACTCAAAAAGGCCACATTGCCACACTTACGCAGCATTGATTTTGGTTCCGCTTACAAGTATGTTTCGTAAAACAAATATGTTTTCACTTTAACTTCCCACAGCTGATGTGAGGAGCAGGCATATTGGATGCCAAAATCATTATTGTTACAGCTGAATTTTCCAGCTCGGAAGTTGGAGTTGCATGCAGCACATGAAACTCAACACATTTTCTACTAGTGTGGTGACCTCTGACACAAGAATGTTAACCATTAGTGGTTCACAGAAGGAACTGAGCAGATTCTTGAGGAAGCTTATCGCTTCTCCTCCGTGTTAAGACAAGGATTCCTATGAAGGTTTTCACGGTCCTCCATAAGGTCCTGGGATAATGACTGCTCCTCTCATCAGACACAATGGAGCTCATTAATATCCAATGTTTTCCTGCTATGGACCGTAAATCCATATGTAATGAAGACTTACGGTAGCTGTTAATGTTCTGCTTTGTTCTGATGCGTCTGAGATCATCGTCCTGCAGGAACATTCTGTCATGTCCAAACATCAGATCAGGTCAATTCTAAACTAGGTCACTGGTTACAGAAACATTTTTAACTAAAGGTTATGACTGGCATGGCAGCCCACTAAAAATATCTAGAATTATTTTTTCTCTATTTAAACATAGAGATCAAATACGTATTTGTAAATTAATGTATTATAAAATGATTGAAAGGTATGTTACAGTATTATTTCATAATGCATAAATAATGGTAAATTTATTTATTTAATTGTATACTTATTTAATTTTGCCCCTTTTGGTGCTACATGCTTCAGAGGAGTCACATCACTATGATTCTGAAATCTATGTTACAACCCCAGCCCCTCGGTGTTGTAACCCCCTGGGGTTCCGGACTTCCACTTTGGGAACCTCTTATCTACAGAACCAAATGTTTCCAGTAAACCAACAAACTATTGTTTATTATCAAAGGATTATAAGTACGTTGATGCTAAATATGGCTCCCAAAAACTTTTCATCAAGTCCTAATGCATCAGAACAAATCTTATGTTAGGTTGTAGCCGTCCGTGTTTATACATGATGTGACCTGGAAGCTCCATTCAGATTCCTCTGGGTAACAGGAAGGAGCATCAGAGATAAAGCTCTTACTTCCTGTCTTCATACCAGCAGAGCAGCGACAGCAGCTTTTTGGTTCCATTCTAGTGAGAACGTCCCAGTCAGTGGGAACAGCATGCCACCAGCAGGGAGGCCATTTCTGGAGCTTTCAGGGATTATTTCATTCTACCTGGAAAATATTCCCACATCATCTTGTCATTGTCTTATTATTTGATATATAGAAAAGTGACCCTGAAGATATAGAAGGAACAAATGACAATAAAACTGCACCAAATAAGTCACTTTAAGTTTTACTTTTATCTGGAGTCCTTACATTGAAGTACAATGATGTAACCATAGAAACAGTTTCACAGACGTACAAGAACAAAGCATCAGTCAGAGAGTAAGGCAATTACTGAGGAAGAGGAATGTCTGACAGGGAGTTCTGGGATCAACTTTGTTAATCACATTCCATCCTTCTGTTAGCATCAGCACAGCACCTAACCTGCTCACATTACATCCATCCAATACCTTTCTACAGTGCTTAGCTTGGTCCCGAAAAATGACCATGAAAAAGGCTCAATGGAGACAGACAATAGTTCTTGGGTAATCACAGTTTGGGTCATGTTCCTTTAAGAGAAGGAGCTCCACAGATCACTAAGTGCTTTCACTTGACATTCCACACCACAAAACAAGTAATAAAATTATTCATAGTTTGTCCTGATATTGTATATGGTCAATATTTGTATCAGCCAAGAAGCTGTGATATTGTGAAAGAGTTCTATTGGGACACCTCTGAATATATATATTATATACATTTTACTTGACTTTTGAAACCTTTAAAAAAACCTCAACCACACCACTAACTTCCCTACTCACTACTACTAATCCTTTGCTGCATCACTATCAGTGTCACATGACCAGACTCCACCTCAGCCCCCAACTCCCCTGAAACAAACAGCAACAAGATATCCATATATTAAAAAATTGCTAATGTTGGCCGATACCGATGTTAGTGCCGATATATTGTGCATCATAGTTATGCTTGAAATGCTTCCTCCAATTTATACTCTAAACAAAGTTCACATTATGAGTTGATGCATTTATATATTTATAATGGTGGACATTTTTAATATTGTTGCATTTAAAAGACAAGAAATGATGATAAAAATAAGGATGCATTTTTCAGTATTTCACTTGCTGCTCACCAATCAGAACCAAGCAAAGAAATATTAGCTAAATTCAACTCTGGCCAACTGATCGGAGCACCTTTAGACAGGATTATTCTCCAGGTGAGCTTACAGCTGAGAATCTTCCAACAGATCAGTTTTGTGACATCTTGCGGATCATATAGTTGAGAATTCCTCCGTGGCGGAAGTAAGTCAGCTCCACGTCGGTGTCGAATCTCATGCGCACTTTGAACGTCATCCCTGTGTCAAGCTGTGAAAGCAGTAGAGCCAAACAAACAGGTGCCATGTTCAGAGTCAATTAGGTGTCAGCAGGCAGGCAGTGTCCGGTGCCTACCTTCACATCCACGGTCATGCGGGGGGTGAGCTGCTGGGGGATGATGATGGAGTAGCGCTCTAGGCCACTCAGCCCCAGGCTGGCAGCTGTGTCTCCAGGCAGATATTCCAGAGGGATCACCCCCATTCCAACCAGGTTACTGCGGTGGATCCTTTCATAGCTCTCTGCTAGAATGGCCTTGATGCCCTACAGAAACAAGCAAGCATTCAAACACTCACTCCTGGGTTTTTTCAGATTGAAATTCCCCCCCACCCCCCAAGGACAATAAAACTTGTCCTTAGAACCATTTCCAAGCACAAGCTAAACCTTAGTTTGACAGAAAAGAATATTTACAAGTTTATGCTATAGCATCTAGAAGAGTGGTCCCCAACCTTTTAATCACCGTGGACCAGTCAAGGCTTGACAACGGCCCGGGGGTTGTGGAGTGATGAACTGTCAGACAACGCTTCTGCATGTTGATGTGCCAGCTAAAGCAGGGGTGGGCAATCCTGGCCCTCAAGGGCAGGTGTCCTGCAACTCTTAGATGTCTCCCTAACACACTTCAATCAGATAGATGACTCACCTTCTAAGTGCAGTCAAGTTATCCAGAGTCCTGCTAATGACCTCATTATTTGACTCTGGTGTGTTGTAGTAGAGACACATCTAAAAGGTGCAGGAGACCGGCCCTCGAGGCCTGGAGTTGCCCACCCCTGCGCTAAAGCCTAGTTCATATGGCACAATTTAACATTTTTTGCCCCGATTTTTCCCTTTCAACAATATTAGAACCTTCCAAGTTCTAAGATTGTCAACTCGCTTGCGATAACGATCATCCTGCCTGTGTGGTGTGCTACGACTGATCAGATTCAATCGGTAGAATGTTGGACCGCTCAGATCAAAAATTGGACAGGGGTGCAGTGTGTTGGTGAAGAATTAGTCTTCCATCTTGTTGGCCTCCCTAACACAGGTTATAACAGCCAGATTTATTTAGCCAGATCTCCTGTTTAAAAAGAAGCCAAAGTTTGTCACCTAATACATATGAGGTATGTGTTTTTATTAACTTTACATTTTCTTTGAGAAAAAAACATTGACTATGTTTCTTTCTTTGTAATGTTTACTAAGAGCAAT